>QVRM01006033.1:390000-462500 GCA_003439945.1 Dermanyssus gallinae
TTTTTGCGGCGCCGAGGACCATTTACTTCCGGATATTGGCGGAAGCTGACGCAGACGCCGTCGCAGCAGCAGCAACGGCGGCAACAACAACAACAACAACAATAACAACAACTGGACGAGGGTGGGGAATGGATCATCCATTAACGTTTACACACGTAATCGTAATCACCATCATAGTCGACATGCGACGACAATGAACAGAGAAACAGATAACAATCGTAAGGGAAACGATGAAGATGACGACGACGACGACGAAAACCACGACACCGGCAATCAGACCAGTAGCAACAGTAACAACTAGAATCATAATAATAGCAATAATAATAATGATGATACATTGGTCATCTTACAACTAGGAGAACAACGGTAATACTAACACAACAAAAAAGCCAAAACAACAGCAGTTACAGCAATTACAACAACAATAACAGCACAGCAATTACAACAACACTAACAACAACAACTACTACTACTACTACTACTTGTTTTTAATTACCGACCACGCTTGTGGTACGGCAAGTTCATTTGAAAACCAACGGAAGTGTTTTGCACTTTACTTCGTGTTTTTTTTTGTAGTTAAAATTACATTTTTTAAGAAGGTTGTTTTTAGTTCCTCCTTTTTAGTTTCCATCCTCCGTCCCGTACGGGCTTGGAACTTAACCTGAGATCTATCTTCAATGCACCGAGAGCCGGGCACGTTAAGATATCTGGGGTTTCCCTCCCAACAGTCCTTGTGGCAGCATGGCCGCTGACCCTTGGCGGTATGGTTTATCATCTATTCTCAATGAGCATCGCTCACAAAGAAATATCAATCAACAACAGAGATCGAACCGGCGATACTCCGGTAGATGACAACCATGACTAGCGCCCCACTAGTCCCCCACTAGACCACGCCGCCCTTCTTGTGTAGTTGGGATTATCTTAGTCAGCTACCCTTTCTCTCCCTCTGTTTCCTTTTGCACTCCAGGCCTTCTCCTCTTCACACATCCCTGCTATTAGCTCAGCCACTGGGTGGCGGCGTGGTCTAGGGGATTAGTGCGCTAGTCATGGTTATCATCTACCGGTCCCCGGTTCGATCCCTGTTGTTGATCGAATTTTCTTTGAGCAATCCTCATTGAGATTAGATGAATAACTATACAGCTGAGGGTTAGCGGCCATGCTGCCACAAGGATTGTTAGGAAAACCCTAGATATCTTAACATGTCTGGCTCTCGGTGCTTTGAAGATATACCTCAGGTTGAGTTACAAGCCCGTAGGGGACGGGGGATAGTCTAGAATTAAAAACAACCTCCTTAAAAAATGTTTTAATTCTAGCTCAGCCACTGATCGAGTCTCGTTCTGAAAGACGTTCGCCGATTTTCGTTGTTCTTCAAGAGCTGGGCTGTGATTACGATATTTGCCTGGCCTGGTCCCGGGCCTTCTTCTTGGCTGACTTCTTGGATACTCAGTCTTTCCCGTATACGACTACCATCCGTGGATTAGTAGATTTTTATGTTTTCTCTTTTCAGCACTTGTTTTTCTTTGAATTAGCTTTCTATCGTGCCAAGTGACAGTTATAGACACAAAATACTTGTAACAATGTGTGTAAGACAAGATAAACGATTACACGCTAACGAGTGCGCCAGCTTTGAAACGTACACATAGAAAATGGACAGAGAGCGTAAAATACAAATGAGGATATACTAAGCGATTGAAAAAAAAAACAAAAAATCAATTTGAAAGTACCCTGTACATACAGAGAGGTTAAATGAATGTATTTCATCTAAACCGTAAGCGATATATGCGCGTGATCTTGAACGAGACTTATAGTATACTCGCCCCTCGATGGAACGATAACTCAGAAGTGAAAGATACAGTAATAATTGAAGAACATAAATACCACGTCAGCACATAGAAATAGCGAGTATTTCTTTCGGGGTCCCACCAAATAGTGTAAGATAATTTTAAGCCGCTAGCGAGCCGACATGGGACTAGGAACTCACAGGAACAGCTAAGATCGACACGCTGGGTAGAAAGTTATTTAAACCGCATCAACCCAAAATCGCAATTGCTCTAACATTTAGTAGTTGCATCGGAATTTGCGTCTAGCCCAATTACGTTGCATCGCATGCCGGTATTGTGAGTCGATACCGATAGATCGTTGAGTCAATGGAGAATCAGGACCTGTGGCTAATCAAGCGGCCAAAGTGATTGTTTACCTCCAGCTCTGCCGTTCGTATAACGTACAGCAACCTATGATTATGACAGTTAATATTACTATTACTACGATTAGATTATACAGCAACACAGCATCAGAAGCAATAGCCGTAGTAGCAACAACAACGTTAATGACAACATACCTTTGAACATATAATGCAATCTGAGGCAATCCTTTGAAGATATATATATATATATATATATATATATATATTTATATTATATATATATATATATATATATATATTTATATATATATATATATATATATATATATATTTATATATATATATATCCAACGGTATATACCGGAATTCGGAAAATGGGGACAACTGGTTCTGGGGTGTTGGGATAACAACCAGAAAAGCTATTTTGCGCGAAAAAGTCAGTTATAGACCTATAGGGAATGTGGGCTGTAATGGTATTATGTAGAGCGCCAAGCCACACGGAAAAATATGAAAAGCTCTTTAAAAGGGCACATAAGGTAATTCAGAATATCAGGATAAAGTGGGAATAACATACTGGGAGTGTGCATATCGAACAGCTGGATGGAAGAGAAGAGAGAACTGGCATAAGACTGATAAAACTAGCAGAGTCCAGCGGGATCCAAATTTAAAAGTTGGTCCGCGGGTAAAAGTGAGATAAAGTGTGTTGCAAAAAATTAGCAACTCATGTTTTATTGTGATAATTTCGGCTTGGTTTATTTGAATGGCTTGAAATTTTAAGCGCATGATGTACATGACGAAACATGAGTATAGTGTTGATTTCATTGCAATCTCAACATCGGTTCAGACAAAAAATAAAAAAGTGAAAAAACAGTGTTGCAAAATATTAGCAACAATAGCGCCTTACAGCGTATTTGATTCTTAGCAGGGCTGTATGACTCATTTGAAACTACATATTTTATTCTAGAAACGGGTTTTTCGTCCCTTCTTCTGAATCAAATCGTAAACTCGGTCTTTCATGGAGTTAATGAGCTGTTGTAAGTACGAAAGTGGAATATTAGTCCATGCTTGCTGGACAGCTTCTTTGAGGTCTAACAAATGATTATATTGTCGACCATTTGCGTAAATCTGCTCTACCAAATGTCCCCAAAGATTTCCAATAGGATTCAGGTCTGGACTTAATGCCGGCCAGTCAAAAAGTGGCACTCCTTGTTCTTGAAAAAAGGCTATAGTGCTAGCCGAGGTATGAAACGTGGCGTTGTCTTGTTGAAAAACTGCGTCAGGTCCCCCAATTCTTCTGAAATGGGCTTCTAACTGGGAACCGACAATGCGCTGGTACATGTCAGAATTGTTTCGGCCCACAATCTCGACTAGATCAGACTTCCCATTATATCCAAACGCGCCCCAATATTTCACAGAGCCACCACCGGCCACACGTTTCGAGAACCATTTAGGTTCCTTCCGTAAGTAGTGCCAATAGTACTGACAGCCGTCAGGGCCATCGAGATTAAATTTCTTTTCATCCGAGAAGACGATGTTTTTCCACTCGTTATCCCAAGTTTGGTATCTATGCGAAAATTCACGCCGTGCGACAATGTGCTTCGGTTGCAGTCGCGGCAGAAGCTTCCTTTTCGCGTATCGCACGTTTTTGTCAGAACTTAACACTCGGTACACTGTGGATCGGTGCACTGGCACTCCCAAAATAGTCCTGATCCTGGAAGAAGACATTTGGTCATGAGTAGCCAACTGTATGATCCTTCGCCGATCTCGAATAGTCAAAACTGGCTTACGCCCATTGTTAGACCTGCACCTTTGGTTCACTCCAGGGTGTAAGAACCTGCTGATGGTGCTCTTATGCCGTCCTAATCTGGTTGCTATAGCAGTTACTGTATGACCGAGCTCAGCATATGCCCCAATTCTTGTCTTTTCGTTATCCGAAAGATCCTTTGTACGACCCATGGTTTAAACATAAGATTCGTCGTTAGTTCGGAACAACGACTAAGCTGTAGAATATTTTGCAGCTATATAACGATTGATTTAGCTTTCCTGACATTTGATCCCTGGGATCGAATATCAGCTGTAGTATCGACTATCCTTTACAAACAAGAGCTGTGTTGTTAGCTGTTATTGTTGCTAATATTTTGCAACACTGTTTTTTCACACTTTTTTTATTTTTTGTATGAACCGATTTTGAGATTGCAATGAAATCAACACTATACTCGTGTTTCGTCATGTACATCATGCGCTTAAAATTTCAAGCCATTCAAATAAACTAAGCCGAAATTATCGCAAAAAAACATGAGTTGCTATTTTTTTGCAACACACTTTATATGTACACACAGTGGGATAAAAATAATGCGTGGACTGTGTTCTTTTAAACAGTAGAATCGATAATTGGATAGAGGAAATCAGAATATATGAATGAAAAAGCATACTATTGGAAGTAATCACAATAGGGCAGAAGTGAGCGAGAAGGTTTAGGAAGCCGGGACGAATACCTATACCAAAAAAATGTCTGCACAAACAGAAATGAACACAACGAATAGAATACATAAACAGCAACCTGAAATTACGATTGTTATTCGGGTACAACGATAAGGCAGAAGAATATCTGGCCATTTGCATGGAATTCAAGGGTAGAGCTCAAATCTAAATACAAGATAAAATAAGACATGCAAACGAGAAGGAGGTTAGTAGGATTGAGGGCTCCTAGGAAGCAGCTAGTGAAACGGTTTTGGAGGAGGCAGGAAAAATCGAAGATAATTAATAAAGAGCAGGATAGAACATACACGATAGAAGAAATTAACACTGTGGTACAAGTACTCTTTTTTATGACTGGCGTAACCAGTGTACAAAGGGCAAAAACTAGTACCGAGTTTACAACCACAGTAGATGAGCTCAAACACGTGGTAAAGAAAATTAAGACATAAACAGTGTATTTGGGGGAGGCAGACTCCGGGAGTGGTGGCGCAAGGAAAGAGTTTCTCTTCTTTGCCAACGAGGGGGCAGATAATGACACTTTACAAGGTAGGCGGCCGATTATAGTTACATCCATAACGTATATAATATGAACGCCGTATTTAAAGAGCAGAGCACAGAGTGTTCTGAAGACAAATGGGAAAACTGGACAGAGGCAGTGCGGACTTGCGAGCAGACACAGGCTAAATTATCATGTTTTCTTATCATGTCAGGTTGTGGAAGCATCGAGATTATGGGGACAACGATGCGTCGGTGTATAGCAGGGCGTTTACATCTAAAAAACATTTTATACGGAAAGAACAAACCTGCATATAACTACTGCTAAGATACTACGAAGGTAACACAAATAGAATAGGCAACAGAAACATTTAGGGAGTTCATAGTCGTTTAAGGGATTAGAAAGAGGTGTTCATTGTTATTAGTAATGTATGCAAAGAGAAAAGCGCAACCGGTCAAAAGCATGGGCTGCAAGGATGGCAGGTAGGGGAAATGGTGTACATATTATACGATATGGTATTGTTAAGACGGGGCACTTGTTTAGTGAATGCTAAGTTTATGTGGAGAAGCAGCGGATAGAACTGAACATGGCGTTTGAAAAACCAAGCGCAGTATTACAATATAATGGGGTTAGGGGGAAAGAAGGCTTGTACTGCAGGGAAAATAACAAATGCAGTACAAATATCTTAAGGTGGCAATAAATACAGGGAATAATTATTTAGAGAAAGAAGAGATAGGACGGAGCAAGTAGGTTAAATGAACAGAAACGTTTTATGGAGGAAGGGAGTATGTCAAAAGTTGTTCAAAGAAAAGTAGAGCTTTGGTAGTGGTAAAGCCGGCGCTAAACGTAAATATAATACACAAAAAACAATAAAATAAAATCATGGACAGTGTTCACCGAGAAAGGTTAACTTCAGCGATCACTACTGTATTGAGTTCGCGACGAAAATGCAGCAGCAAGCGTAGCCCACAAAAAGCAAAACGGCCTTGGCATCTAAAAATGTGCTGAAAGAGAAGTATGTGGAAAGAAAGTCTAGAGTATATTAAAGAAACAGAGAGGAAAAGAACGATGTTGTGGCAGACTCACCGGATCACTCTATTTGCCTGCTCATCTTGGATGGGACATCTTGGGACATAAAAATGGATAGACCGTCCGATGGGGAAAGCCAACTCTTTCTTACGCAGTCTTTATCGGCTACGGTGATGTTTAAAACTATCTCGTTCATATAGACAAAAGTCCCTCTAGAACCTGCGTGCCTTGTGCGGAGGGCATAGACGATGACCCCGAGTACACTTCACAGAAATGCCTGGGATTAAAGCAAGTTGTAACAACCGCAATTTAGCTCGTCTGGGTTCATTGGTAGACGAGCCGAGTCGGGGGCTGAGGGGCACTGTCCGGACCTCTAAAGGGGCGTATTTTATTACTTTCTACGGACCGTTCGAAGCCTCCCGACTCACTCTGCTAAAAAAAGGTTCTATTTAAACTTCACAGTGGCCTGACTCCTCGATCTGCCACACAGAATACACCAAAGTGGTCACTAAGTTCACACGCATCACTAATCATGGTACTCTATGCATTTACCTTTCTGGACTCACACGGGCGATCCCTCGGAGCTCCGTAGACGCATGTCTACACCTCTTGGCGCCAAAGCAGCATATATATATATATATATATATATATATATATATACGCGGTTAGAAAGTACCAAAACATACCCGTAGGGATTTATTCACTTGAGACTCCACTTGATATGGGTGGTTTTATTATTTGCTTGACATGTATACCTAAATACACGTGTTACCCTTCTATATCAGGGGCGCTTAGAGCGGCAGCATAAGCGGACACACACACACACACACATATATATATATATATATATATGCATGTCCAATTACAGACGGTGGCCCGTGTAAATGACGATGAACTAATTTACGGATGTCGTTGGTCGTCTTCTGTTTTGGGCTGAACCGCTTTGCTGTTCTTGATGCTGTTGCTGTATGATGACAGCAGTAGCTGTATAGAGCAGCAGTTCCACTGACACAGACGCCGCCTGACGTAGACGGCGGGCTTTGCAGCACGACCGACCCCGCCAACGGCCGCATCGTAGCAGAAAAACCGAGGCAGAAGCAATTCCGAGCGATCAGCATCACGCTCATGATCATAATCGTCATCAGGGTTGGAGGGAGGATAGCGCTGACAACGACGACTGTGGCAGCAGCAGCAGCAACAGCCCTAGTAGAAGCCATGATGGTGACAACAACAGCAGCAACAACAGCAACAACAACAACAAGAGCAACAACAACAGCAACAACAGCAGAAGCAGCAGCAAGAACAACAACAACAACAACAACAACAACAACAACAACAACAACAACAACAACAACAGCAGCAGCAACAACAGCAACAACAACAACAGCAGCAGCAGCAGCAGCAACAACAACAACAACAACAACAACAACAGCGATAAAGGCGACATGCTGGCGTTGTTGCTGTCGCTGCTGGTGCTGCTGCTGTTATATGCCAAGCCCATTTCATGTCCATGTTTGTTCCCCGGCCAGGCGTCCGGCCGCTCCCGCCAGCCGTCTCTCGGCATAATAAGGTCCTGATGATGAAGATCCTAATGAAGACCGCCCGACCGACCAGATGATAATGGTGAAAAAGAAGATGATGATCATGATGATGGATGGATGGCGCTTCTGCTGTCTCTGCTAGTACAAGCACATTGCGATGCGGCAACTCGGACCGACAACCCAGTCCGACAATGACCGTTAGTTACAACAATGGCAGTGAGTGCTTGTGTAGTATTTTCCTACCTACTACTACTACTACTACAACTACTAAAAGTTTTCGGGCTGACCCTCAGCCAAGATTTAACAGCGTCCACGGAACTGTTTTTCACATTGCTTCACAGACGCTCGACCCCCATGAATACAAATCGGTGCAACGGTGGGGCTCGAACCCGCGCTGCACCTATCTGGTGTCTCCTCCGGTTGCGAAGCACAGATTTTAGCCACCACGCCACCGGGCTCGACTCCTAATTAAAGTTTTCGGGTTGACCCGGGCCAAGATTTAACGTTTACGGAACTGTTTTTCACATTGCTTCATAGACGCTCGACCCCCATACATACAAATCGGTGCAACGGTGGGGCTCGAACTCGCGCTGCACCTATCTGGTGTCTCATCCGGTTGCAAGGCGCAGACTTTAGCCACCAGGCCACCGGACCTGACTCCTACTACGACTAACTAACTAACTCCTACCAAATGCAACGAACAAACAACCCACCCTGATATAGCTACATTGAGGATGTCGTTGCCGCCGCCGCCGACAGCGGGCAATTCTTACTGATGCCAAATACAGCCAGTAAAAAGTGTCCCAAAATAGCGCCCGCAGCAGCCCGTTAGTTATGGCTGGCTAGCCTACCGTAACAAGCAGTGTATACCAGGCAGGTAACTGGCTGGTTATCAATGCATCCAAGCATTGAAGCATCCCGGCAGCGGTAAACTCGTTGTTGCGTCGCGTCGACTCTCCTCATCGTCACGACTTTGGCGTCGTTGTTGTCGCTAGTGTTGTTGTTATCGTGGTCATTCGTCAGTGCTGCTGCTGTTGCTGTTGTCGTTGTTGTTGCTGTTGTTGTTGTTGTGGTCGGCATTGTCGTTGTTGTTGTTGTGGTTGGCATTGTCATTGTCGTTGTTGTTGTGGTGGGCATTGTCGTTGTTGTTGTTGTTGTGGTCGGCATTGTCGTTGTTGTTGTTGTGGTCGGCATTGTCGTTGTTGTTGTTGTGGTCGGCATTGTCGTTGTTGTTGTTGTGGTCGGCATTGTCGTTGTTGTTGTGGTCGGCATTGTCGTTGTTGTTGTTGGTGGTGGTGCTGTCTCTTTCCGTGATCGGCATTTTTATTTTGATTGATTGATTTTTATTTGTTTGATAAGTGTGTGTACACATATTACCCTTATATACTAAGGGCGCACACGGCATCAGTTCATAATTACCTATGTTGCACTCACATGTTTTTCTCGCTTATGGATTGGACCACATTCCACCGGGTTAGCCTTTGCTTTGTAATTCCAACCTGTTCCTTCTCTGCACTCGAGCCTTATCCTAACGCCTTCCCTTATTCTAAATGCCTAGTCCTCGTGTATAGCTCACACTCCTTAACTAGATGATCTACATAT
Source organism: Dermanyssus gallinae (assembly GCA_003439945.1). NCBI lineage: Eukaryota > Metazoa > Arthropoda > Arachnida > Mesostigmata > Dermanyssidae > Dermanyssus > Dermanyssus gallinae. Next base: position 399,290 of record QVRM01006033.1, read on the forward strand.
TTCTCTCGCTTCTCGCACACCAGACAAACCGTTTTTTCTATGTCCGCTGCACCCTCATGTCAAACGTACCTGCTTTCGCATCCACTAATAGCGCACTGCCTTTTGTATTATCGTGTAACTAACTACCGCCGATTCTATCCAGGGACGATGGAAAATGACCTGACGGTCTTTGTCTGACCACTTTTAAGCGTGGCCGCATGCTTGTTTGAGACGCGACAGTAACCGACTTATTAACCATTCGATGGTCGTTGCAGGTGCGTAAAAAATATGGTTGCCTAACTTATATCCCTTTGTAAACCAGCATTATCAGACGCCAAGCTTACCATTCGACTCTAACATTTTCTGTACGTGGCTCTTAACAATTTTGCATGAAAATGCGATACGTTTTTAGTGTTATATTTATCGGCCGTCTGTTTTTTTTTTTATCATCGTTATCGAGGCCATTCTTTAGAATAAAGTTCCTGGCAGGCTACCCCCAGCAAAGACGCTATTAAAAACCTTAGAAAAATAATTTATGTAGTCTCCTCCTAACGCATTTATTACCCCCAAAGTTATTTCATCCAACCCACATGTCGTCTTCCTTTTCATTCTTATTGTTCTATTTCCTCTACCCCTGTAATTATACGCATATTTTTACTCGAGTTCCCTTCACCAACTCCGTCTCTGATAAAAATCGCATTTCTATCGGCTTTGTATACACTTTTTCGTGCTCTACGTGAGCCGTGATTTTGCCCTTATCAACTCATATGTCTAGAGCCGTCTTACCCGTTGTCCCATTGCAGCTTCTAATATAGTAATTAATTACTGTTCACCCTGAGGTTTTATTTCTTCTTGTATAAAATGCCGGACCTTAGTTTTTGCCTGCATATATTTTAGCTTTTAGTCCTCCCTTTTACCAGGGTTCCTAATCACTACCTTCCTATGCTCCTTGCTCATTTTTTTTCATTCCAATATTGCCTCCTTCCTCATTGAACCATTCCCCTCTGTTTACGACTTTAACTACTTTATAACATTTATCTCGTATTATTGAATGCATTTTTGTAGGCCTACCTCTATGGTATCCCCTCATAGCGGTCTAATTTTATTAAATTTTTGTGTCCCTAATTTTAGGTTGAAAGCAGGAAAGAAGTGAATAGACAGCGCTTGTGTATCGACTTATTATCTGCGCTCAACTTATTAGTAGCTATTGCCCGCCCCGTAACTTCCACCAAATTATGATCACTGTCAATATTCCATTCTCTTACGTCCGTCATCTTATTATACAATTCAAGTCTGATCACTGTGAATATTTGCGATCAGCTGCAACTTGTACCGCTTAAATCAATTGCCTCCGTCGGCTCATTGCCGACGCTGCGGGTGTCGATAGCCCGTGGCCCGGCTAGCTGACAGTGGCCTCTCGCTGTTGAAAAGAGAAGTTCAAACTGGAACACTGCTGAAGTTGCTGCTGTTAAAACGACACGGGCGATGAAAACTACATGACGTATATTGAATGAACGCGCTAACTACTGTTCACAAAGCATCCACATTCACGTGGGAGTGCGGATGCGGTTAGGAGTCAACATATCTATATATATAAGCGAATTTACGGACGCAACTATGAATGTGAGCTGTAGTACCAAAAATATTTTGCGCGCGATTGGTATTGCACAAATTGGTAAACAATAGAACGTTGTTGAGCCAACAAATCCTATTTTTTTACGCTCTGACCACCATATTTTAGACGCTCGTGGTGTGATAAATTGCCTGCGGCACGGTGTCATCTAAATTCATCTATCGTCATCGCGTTCTCGTTACTAGATTTATCTAGACGTTGTCCAGCAGAGGTATTTAGCAGCAGGCAATGACAACCACGTCCAACAAATACAACCAGCAAGACCGGGGCTCGAACTTGCGATTGTTTTGCCAACCACATAGTTGCCATGGCAATGCCCCGTTCCGAACGGTGCGTTAGCCGCCTATGCCACCGTCGCTACGCAATTTGAAGAAAACTTGAAGAACATTTTAGGCGGAAGGGGTTAGCGCAAAATGCGCGGAAATGTAAGGTCGGCTCTATCGGCTGTTCAGACCAAGGTCGTAAGGAAGCAATCTGAATAGTTGCAGACGCACTCCTCGGTATAATGCTGGCTGATCCAAATGACCTGGCCATTCTAGACGCTCCTGTGCAGAGTTTTATAAGTGTTATAAGTGAAGAAAGTGGCTTTTCTAAGAATTCACCCACAACTGATAAACGTGCACTTACAAGCATTACTCTGTGTATCTCCTGCCTCCTCATACTCAGAAGAACTAAACGCCTACGATAAAGCTAGCAGAGATATACTAAGCGAACTTCTGAACGTCGATTTACACAGGAACACCCGAATAAAAGCAAACTTCCCTATAAGCGAAGGTGACTCCGAAATTAGATGAGCTATTGACCTGGCCCGCCTGGTACCTTCAATTGCACAGCCACTGGCTGTAGACGCTTCGCGGTTTAAGGTTGGATTTCGCATTTAAAAACAGAATAACCGAAACAAATCATGTCATCACAGGCGCGCTGGATCCGGGCCCCCTAGAGGAACGCAGTTGAATACAGAAGCAGAGAATCCGTCAAAAAAAAGTCCTAAGGATCTTCAAACAACCAAGAAACCGCGCCATGATTTTAGCGGCATAACATTCCTTTGGCAGAGGCTGGCCGAGTTCCTGCTGGATTTCAATTCCTTCTTCATGACGCGCGCACTAAAGATAAGTGCCCCGATTTGCAAGCCATTCTTATTTATGCAAGTTATCTAAAGAGGCCGAAGATTGCCGAATTGTCTAGAAACAGCAACAACATTAGCATCATCAATTTTAGGAATAACTGTGACGCCCACTGAAATAAGATTTCACTCTCACCCCGAGAAGTTTTGTTTCGGAGTGAGAGTGAAATCACTAGAATTTGTTCGATACTGATGTTGTTGTCTGACACACGAGCAAAAAAATGTGCAATTGCAATACAACCAGTCCTCTTATCGAAAAACCAAGTCAAATTTAAGCAACAAAATAAGATCAATACCGTAAAAGTACGAAAAACCACCGTCGTATTCGTGAGAAAGATGTGGTCCAAAGCGTTGGTGCGAGTCGTAGTACCGTCCACAGGGTACTAAGAACCTAATGACTACATCCGTACCGACCGCAGCAAGCTCACGCTCTGCTGGATCCAGATTACGGGCGACGGGCTGTCTGCTGGAGCTGATTACTGCGGCAAGTAGAATCCAATGCGGAATTCCTACACTTGTGCTTTTCACCGATGAAGCTTGCTTTACGCAAGATGATGTGTTTAATGGGCCCAACACCTATTATTGGGTAAGCGAAAACCCGCACATGACCTACCAGCGTGAGAGGCATTTCTCCGTGAATATGTGAGCTGGCGTGGTGAACAACAACCTCATAGGCCCACACATGCTTTCTGAAAGGTTGGATGGAGAAGTATACCATTAATTCTTAAGTGAGACATTACTACGATTGTTCGGCACCGCGATGGACTGATTAACAAGTCTCATTTTTTTTTCTTTGGGATACCTAAGCTCTCGTCTACATCATATATATATATATATATATATATATATAAAGTGTGTTGCAAAAAATTAGCTACTCATGTTTTTTTGTGATAATTTCGGCTTGGTTTGTTTGAATGGCTTGAAATTTTAAGCGCATGATGTACATGACGAAACATAAGTATAGTGTTGATTTCATTGCAATCTCAACATCGGTTCATACAACAAATAAAAAAGTGTGAAAAAACAGTGTTGCAAAATATAAGCAACAATAGCGCCTTACAGCGTATTCGATTCTTAGCAGGGCTGTATGACTCATTTGAAACTACATATTTTATTCTAGAAACGGGTTTTTCGTCCCTTCTTCTGAATCAAATCGTAAACTCGGTCTTTCATGGAGTTAATGAGCTGTTGTAAGTACGAAAGTGGAATATTAGTCCATGCTTGCTGGACAGCTTCTTTGAGGTCCGACAAATTATCATATTGTCGACCATTTGCGTAAATCTGCTTTACCAAATGTCCCCAAAGATTTTTAATAGGATTCAGGTCTGGACTTAATGCCGGCCAGTCAAAAAGTGGCACTCCTTGTTCTTGAAAAAAGTCTATAGTGCTAGCCGAGGTATGAAACGTGGCGTTGTCTTGTTGAAAAACTGCGTCAGGTCCCCCAATTCTTCTGAAGTGGGCTTTTAACTGGGAACCGACAATGCGCTGGTACATGTCAGAATTGTTTCGGCCCACAATCTCGACTAGATCAGACTTCCCATTATATCCAAACGCGCCCCAATATTTCACAGAGCCACCACCGGCCACACGTTTCGAGAACCATTTAGGTTCCTTCCGTAAGTCGTACCAATAGTACTGACAGCCGTCAGGGCCATCGAGAATAAATTTCTTTTCATTCGAGAAGACGATGTTTTTCCACTCGTTATCCCAAGTTTGGTATCTATGCGAAAATTCACGCCGTGCGACAATGTGCTTCGGTTGCAGTCGCGGCATAAGCTTCCTTTTCGCGTATCGCACGTTTTTGTCAGAACTTAACACTCGGTACACTGTGGATCGGTGCACTGGCACTTTCAAAGTAGTCCTGATCCTGGAAGAAGACATTTGGTCATGAGTAGCCAACTGTATGATCCTTCGCCGATCTCGAATAGTCAAAACTGGCTTACGCCCACTGTTAGATCTGCACCTTTGGTTCACTCCAAGGTGTAAGAACCTGCTGATGGTGCTCTTATGCCGTCCTAATCTGGTTGCTATAGCAGTTACTGTATGACCGAGCTCAGCATATGCCTCAATTCTTGTCCATTCGTTATCCGAAAGATCCTTTGTACGACCCATGGTTTAAACATAAGATTCGTCGTTAGTTCGGAACAACGACTAAGCTGTAGAATATTTTGCAGCTATATAACGATTGATTTAGCTAGACAATATTCTTGACATTTGATCCCTGGGATCGAATATCAGCTGTAGTATCGACTATCCTTTATAAACAAGCGCTGTGTTGTTAGCATGTTATTGTTGCTAATATTTTGCAACACTGTTTTTTCACACTTTTTTATTTTTTGTATGAACCGATTTTGAGATTGCAATGAAATCAACACTATACTCATGTTTCGTCATGTACATCATGCGCTTAAAATTTCAAGCCATTCAAATAAACCAAGCCGAAATTATCGCAAAAAACATGAGTTGCTAATTTTTTGCAACACACTTTATATATACATACATATATATATCGGTATTGTGTCACACCGTGTACATACGTAGTGTATTATATTATAGACATTTATTTTTTTATTTAACTCGTAACGGGGTTAACAATTGTCCCCTAGCGAACGTGACGACAAACTACATCAGCCCTAGGTCCAGGCCTGGTGTAGATCACCTGGACAAGGTGCCAAGCACCGCCGTGGCGTTTCCACGTTGTATATCCAATGATAGCCTTTGCCGAAAAAAATCACCAGCGCGTGGGTCCCCCGTAGCCAATCTGAGACACTTGCATATCTTAGTAATAACTCCTTCAGTAATTTTACCTGGGCCCCCTAAGGTCTCAAAGGCAAAAGGTCGAAAGTCCATAGAGACTCCAATATGTGCATACTTCCGACACTTATTTCTTTCCGCATGCGAAACAGCATAATCAGCCGTGGTAGCGCCGTGACTGACCATTGAAGGTGCTAAAGAGTCAGTCACGGTACCGTCCCAGACAAGTGTCTTCACACCTTCAAAAGCTGTTAGGGTCATCCCATCAGGTCGACGAGAGTCGTCTGCGTACAAGCCTGCGGGTTCGAGAACACAAGGGTAGCCGGAAGACCTTAGAGCACGGGCTAGGGTATCATTTAACGCAACATGTCTCGTCCTACGGCCTAAACTGCGGATGCAAGATAAGCCATGGTGACCAAGAGGTGAGACCTTTTCGCCACAGCTGCACTCATGTTCCTCGACTAGAGGGACTCCAAGGCGGAGGCCAACGCAGATCCTGACGACAAAGTCATCTAAGAGAGTTCCAACGGGAGCACTCGGTAGGGCATTGAGCCATGCACCAGCACCACTAGATGAAACTGCTCGGAGCCGTGCTTTTTTCACCTCGTCTTCTGTTGAATTAAAAAGATTGGCGAGTTGTATATCCTCCAACGGCGCGGTCCAGTTTGCCTGGGAAGTAGGTTCTTCTGGAGGGGGTGCTCCAGTGCGTGCCAAGAGACACTCCTTAGAATCTTCTAGTAGAGAACGTAACCGCTCGACGGCTGGGAAGTCTAGTATTTTTGACGCCCTATGCCAGGTACTAGACATTGAAGCGACTACCGCGGGACCTGCGACCAAGACAGCGTCTGGAATGCCTAGGCCTCCTTTTGCCACTGGCAGAAGGGCTTGTCTGCGGACTGTCTCTGGTAAACTAAGGTTAAGTAAGGAAGACAGGGAGTTCAACGTGTGGGTGTTCAATTGTTCTAGAATATTTAAATCTTGCGTTAGGTCAATCCCACAAAGCAGGTGGTTTACCCGTCCTGTCGAGAAGCAAGACCTTAATAAGAACAATCCCCTGTGTGCACCCAAAAGACCCAAGCGGCTTGAGGAGGATTTTAACTTATCCACCCAGCCAGATAACTGTTCTTCCTTTCCGTCGTCAAGAAGTGGCACACCTAATAAGGTAAGGTTGGCCTTATTTGTCTTGATACATTCTGGAAGAAGGTCGGTTATCAGTCTGATCGAGGAATCGGATATTGATGATCCCGACACAAAGAGTTCGCATTTTTGTGGGTTGAGACATAACCCGCGTTATGTTGCAAAATCCAGTATTTTCCGAATATCGCGGGCCACTACTACAGGGTCACCGGCTAACACGCCATCATCTAAGTATTATACATTAAATGGGGACTCGAGAGAGTCTATTAGCTCCTTGATGGCGAGGCAAAACAGTGGAGGCCCTAATGGGTCGCCCTGCTGCAGGCCCGACTGTGAGAGTATGACGTGTATTATATACAGCTGTATTGTACCGAACAGTGTATGTGGGCCGAGGAGGCAGGCCAAGCAAGCTTGCAAAGGCTCTAAAGTTGAAGATGGAGCTCCAGACAGCATATACTTTAGAGACGATCCCAGATACAGAGGCACCTGGATATCCAAAAATCTGCTGCAGATGCAAGATGCCGAAAAGTGGGACCCCGCCGAAGAAAAATATCCAGAGATTACTAGGACTTTCGTAATTGGACAACTAGGGAGGGAAGAAGTCGAGGTCGAAAGCGTCGTAAGGCTCTTCCGACAGATGATCACGTTATTGCAGTCAGCTGAACAAGACGCAGGACCGCAGGAGCAGGACGCCGATCAAAGGAGCACGGAGGAGCTACATGCCCTCTGTAGCAGGGCACTTAGCAAGCTCAATGGCATGTTCTGCCTACACAAAAAGAATGGATGATCTGCGAAGGTCTACCGCTCCGAAAGGAGGAACCGAAGGGTAATGCTAGCGTCCAAGAGCATGCTAGAAATGAGCAGATCTCGTGGAGTTGAGTTATTCGCCTCTGCCGACAGCCTTGCAATCTTAGTCACCGCAAGGGACGCGAAACTATTGAACGACTGACCAAGTGACGCCTTATAGGGGGTCAATCTGTAGATTAGGTCTTACCACCTAATATTAGCTTTGGATACGAGCGAGGTTCTCTTGTAATTGCAAGAAAACACCGCAGGAAACTGTATATCTGTGTAGGTGGCCATATGAGCCAGACAAAAAAGCAGGCCGAATATCTGGGCACAATGCTCGACAAAAACTTAAGCTGTACTTTCGACGTTGATTATGTAAGGGCCAAACGTCATCGGAGCTGACTAGGCTAATGCTAAAAACAAAGTGGCCCTTGAAAAACGGCACCGTCTTCTAGCATAAGCGGCTAACTCAATTCTGGTTTTAAATGTGGGGACCAGATGTAATAAAGACCAAAGAGAATACAAAGCTAACACAAGGCACAGAAGTGTGACCATAAGTGTCACCAGGGCGTGCATGACAGGATCTTATACCGGGAATAGGTGCTTAGAAAAGACGATGCAAGAAAAAACTCTGGAGAACTGTGAATATGGGTGGGCTAGAGCGGGACAAGAGGCACCGGGTTCGTGGACGAGAGCAACCTTTTCAAAGCTCATGAAATGGTACCGATACGAGTATGCGGAGACTGCATAATACTTGACCTAAGTTCTCACAGGTCGTGGCATCTTCCAGACTTATACTGCGATGATCAGTGAGACCGAGATGCCGACATTAACGGTGACGTTGATCACATGTTTTTGGAATGCAGGGCTCTAGATGGCACGAGGCAGATGACCCGATCAAGACTAAACGTGCAGAGCAGTACGACGAGAAATCTACTCTCACGGATGCTCAGCTCAAAGAAGAGCTGGGACGCAGGCTCGAAATTTGCGAAAGTCGTTATCGGAGCAAAAACAGAAATAACGAAAGAGAGGCGGTAACACATGGGGCATTGCCAGCAGACTGAAGACTGAAAGGCAGACCAGCGGCTACGTGGCGGCGTGGTCTATGGCACTACTGCGCAAGTCATGGTTGTCTTTTACCGGGGCGTCGCTATTTCGATCCCCGTTGTTGATGGACATTTTTTAGAAAAAAAAACGATTTTTCTTTGAGCGATGCTCATTGAGAATCGACAATAAACCATGCCGCTGGGGGTCAAATATTGCTGCCACACGGACTGTTGGGGGGATCCTATATATATATATATATATATCCGGCCCTCGGTGCATTGAATATATGCATCACGGTGAGCTAAATTAATTCTAAACTAGAAAGGAATAGAAAGTAAAATATACAAGTAATATCAATAATAGAATAGAGACTTCAATATACAAGTACATATCAAATTCGATTTATGATGATAAAATATGACATGTACTTTTTGGCATATCTCGTCCATCGTTGTTAGTTAGTCGTTGAATCATGAATTTCCAAATCACGTACAACGAGTAGCGATGTAGTGATACGTGCGCGATTGCTTTATTGAGTGTTGTCGTATTTGCATTGCGTGTGTTTATTTTTTCATGGCGATATAACGATATACCACGGCGACCAGTGTAGTAGAAATTGTATATCTTGGAAAACCAAATGGCTTGGCGAATGAATAGCTGATTCCCAGATTTGTCGCTTGTACTGCTTGGTAGCATACCAACAGAACTGACACTTCGGTGTTATAGTTAATAACTGATCATACTGAACAATGATTGTACAGATAATGGCTTCGATGACCTCAAGAGATCGCATATCATTGCTGGTAGCACGTAATTCCCTTGGGCACCGCTTGAATGTTATGCGGGCATGCAGGCAGCCGTTTCCAGCGTAATTCATAACCGTGGTCGTACTTTCTCACTAGACAGTTGCAGTACGAGGAGTACTAAGTGATAGTTAATGGCAATACCAGTAGCTACACGCAGTCGTCATCGTAGTAGTAGTGGTATGTACCGGCAAAGTGGATAAAGTCCTTCACATCATCTTGCTTTCCCCAGCGCTAGAAGACGCACGCACTGGATCACCAGTGGCGGCTGCTTCAGCGTTTCGAACAGGGCGGTGATAGATCTAGTCGCCACTATGCTGGACGGCGAGCGCAAATGGGACAAAGGTGTGAAACCTAGTAGAGAGTGTTCTGAGAAGAAAGAACGAGCTGCCCAAGGCCGGGCGACCAAAGTTGGGAACAGAGAAGACACGGAGAGCAAAGAGGCAACTCAATGTTTCATTGAAGTAGCGCGCAAGCAATTGTCTTGAAAAATCCTAAGAACATATATTGGCAGTACGCATAGTAGTTAGATGTTACAACCTCGTCGTCGTCGTCTCGTTTGCTTTGCTTTGGTCTTCTATCACATTGCTACATACATCATATAAACACACACGTCATTCCCCGCCTCGTATTTACTTAACGCTTTGCCATACTGTGCGCCCGCTCTTTCTCTTTTCCTTTCGCACAATTTTTGACTTGATCGCTCTGATTGCTTGACTTCTGTCGTTAGTTAGAGCAGCGAGAATGAAAATCTCATTTGACGTCTTGTCTTCGATTGGCAGCGTACATAACAGTTACGATACGATACAGATACGATCCGACGACTACGTCTGGCTGCAAACTGCGCTGGAAAATACTGCGTCGCTTCACAACGACGCCGATAACAACAGCTATGACCGCGATCTACGACGCAGGGCACGCCGACACCACAGAAACGACTGTGGTACTTATGGATGCTCGCAGAGCACCTATAAGATAGCGAGAGACCACCAACCAATCATAACAAGAAAGCTACAACAGCGGCAGCAACAGCAACAACAACAATAACAACAACAACAACAACAACAAAGACAACAACAACAACAACAACCATAGCGGCAACAGCCGGAACGGCAACAATAACAGTTACGATGCGACAACGGCAACAACGACAGTAGAACAAGTAGTACCTGGCCAAAGACAGTGTACATTGTTGTTGTTAGGCAACAACAACAACAACATTTTAATCATCATCATTATCATTATCATCCTCAACAATGACTTCCGCTGCCATACGCGCAACAAAGACGTGCGTATTATCCGCATGATGGGTGATGATCAATATGATGGTTATATCTATATATTGCAGACATGCAAAACATGTGTTTACACATCCACATCAGCATATGTGTACGCATGAATATAAACATGTGTTTGCACACACAAACACACACACGCACACATATATATATATAGATATATATATATATATATATATATATATATATATATATATATATATATATATATATATATAAATATATGCACGCGTGCATGCATATGTGTATATGTATGTGTATACAAATATAGATATAGCCTCGATTGTAAATTACGGCCGCCAGGCCAGGCAAAAGTGGGGAGGTAACGGGAGCGCGAATGTAAACGCACCAACAACGAAAAGCCAAGAACAGCATCACTGCTACCACTAACAACAACAACAGCACAAACAACAACAACAACAACAATAGCAGCAGCAGCAAAAACAACAACGAGCAAAAGAAGCGGAAGAGGCAACTAAGCAAGAGAAGCCGATAAGCGTTTGCAGGTCGTGGGTGTCTTCGAGCGGAGGCTGTGTGGTATACCGAATCGTGGGGGGTAGCTCATTGACTGACTAAAGACCGGACAGACGGACAAACAGACGGACGTACCGACAGACAGAGGTAAGGGGGGGGGGGAAGAGTGCGGTCGTGAACAATAAACGTCGAACAGCCAGACAAACCAGTTAATTGTTTACGTGAGGTACGCTTGAGCACGGTGCCGGCCAAAGCAAACCGCCGTCTCACGTCGACGGACCGACCCCATCGAACGCAAGAGTCGATTCCTGAAGCCGATGATGTCTGCTGCTGGTCCAGCTGGTGCTACGACTTTGACCGCAATTACTACGGCTCATACTGCATAAGCGATTGTTGTTTATGCCGCTGCTGCAGCTGTTGTTGCTGCTGCAGCTGGACTAGACCAAACAGAGCACATGACTTTATGCAAAGATAAATACGTAGATGGACACATACATAGTTAGACATATACATTGGCGAGTCGACGCTCATGACAACAACAACAGCAACAATAGCAAAAACAGCAACAACAGCAACAGCAGCAGCAGCAACAACAACAACAACAGCAACAACAGCAACAATAGCAACAACAACAACAACAACAACAACGACAATTGTATTATCTTAGTTGCTGTTCATATTTGTAATATCAGTAACATCAATAATAACTAACGGGGCAATGCGGCCTCGGCCCGGGGGGAACACTCCGGAGATGGCTGGTCCCGAACCCCCGCAAAGGGGCATTCGTTCGCAAGGACCCAATTGTTATGTACCACCACTCCGACCATGATAATGATTACTTATATTGTACTGTTACTATACTATATCCTCCACCAGGTGTCGTGGCTACTAATAGATAGCAATCGATAGTCAGACGACAGAAACCTCACGGATGTTATCTGTCATCTCAGTGCCACTGTTTACGGGGGTGATCAGTGTCGTCAGCTAGTATAACCACCAGCTAAGCTAATTATGGTAACTGCATCGAGGTAAATAAGGCGAATGACGGACAAAAGTCAAACAGCCGGATTGTTCCATTTTTGTAAAGCTAGGCGCAACTGTAATTGGTCGTATACTGCCGTTGTGTCAAATATTTGCTGCGTTGCATATACAATGTTAGTCATGATCACACCAAGGCGTGCAGCGATTGTCTTTGCTGAATGCATGACACTTAGTAGTCGTCGATGTTTTTTGCAGTTAGATAGAACTGCGGGCTTTTGAACGCAAATAAACCTATAAAGGCATCCGACTCTGTGACTAGAGTTAATTTAGTCAATGATGAGCATGGTACATGATTGAGCTGGGGTGGACAATTAATGGGGTCACTTTTGATTTTCGTTGATGTTGATGTTGTGTGTGCTGCTGCTGTTGCTATTGTTGTTGTTATTGGTAGTGTTGGTGAAAGCACGAAAAACTAACCGGTCCCATTGGCTGCAGCAGACTGTAAAAGGCGTACGAGCATAAAGGCGACAACAGCAACAACAACAATTGGTATTGCTGTTTTCTTTCGTCATTATCAACGTTATTGTCGTGGCTGTCTTCATAGGACCGTGAAAGACTCACGATGTACTACGAGTGTTTATTCGCGTTATATATTTAAAATATATAATGCGTTATTGCAAAAGTTGTTGCCGTCGGTGCCTAAGGCGAAACACAAATTTGCAAGAACATGTGGATTTATCTAATCATAAATATAGTTTTCCCCTTTTTGATGACATCTTGCCATTGATTAACTAGCTTTTCGATTCCTCTTTTGTAAATTGACTGTTTCCTAAAAACGAAGAAGTGTTGTAACTTTATTTAGACGTTCTTGACAGGCTTGAATTTTTCTTAGTCAAACTGGTTTGACAAGACAGGAGCAAGTGATAGTCTGAAGGTGCGAGGTCCGAAGAGTTTGGTGGGTGCTCAATAAGTTCCAGGTGGGCCGGTAAGTAACACATGGAATCGCGTGTTTTCTTCGTGAATAATGACTTCTTTTTTTCATATGTTGTGGACGGGTTGGGTAATTATTTCTGAAACTTGTTGAAGTTGTTGTCAGTAGAGATCAGTTTAGAACATTTGCTTCTTTCTGAGAAGCAGAAAGTGAACGATGCCTGACATGTATACCGCCAACAACGCAACATAACTTTATTTGAAGATACGTTTTGCTTGGATTCACTGAAGAACTGTCTGCACCCTCGGACCAGAACATTTGCGTGCTTATACTCGTATTCTCGTAAAAGACCTCCCTTTTTCGTAGGTTGCCAAATGATCAAGAAACGAAGTGTAGAGGTGGAGACTGGGGGGAGAAGTGCAGACGCGCATGTACTCGAATTTATTAGCTTTACTCAGTTTGTGAGAAACTTACAGAACTTACAATTTATTCCAAGTTTTCGTAGCGTACTGACAATAATTGCTTGGTTAACTATAATTTCATTCGCAGTTGTCGAGTGGAAATCGTTAGACTTTGAGGTATATTTAGGCGTAGAGTGTCGCCTTTAAGCAACGCGGCTCGTTTGGCCTTGGTTCATCGCCGAGGCTAAAATCTCTACTACGAAACTTGGTAAATTATTCGACAGCTCAGTTCGTTGAGTCTTCGCCAAAGATAGTGAAATTGCTTCAATAAGACGCAGCAGCGTTGGAATCCTTTTGGAACTCATACAGAAAAACACCTTGAATTTGAAAATTTACGGTCACCATTTTCCGCCCTCTCAGAAAGCAAGTAAGTTATATATATATATATATATATATATATATATATATATACATATTTTTTTTATATATAGATATATATGTACAAGCACAAACGATGTTATGTCCGCCAACTGTAATAACATACAATTCCCGATATCAATTGCGTTGTCTAAGCTCGCTTCAAATGCTGTTCTCGAGACCCCTAGACAGCCGGTGGGATGATATCGTCTAGGTAACGTAAATCTTCAGTGACGGCGTGGTCTAGGGGGCTAGTGCGAATGGTTCAGTAGCGACAAAAGCGACACCGATCAGTATTCTCACACAAACGGTTGTGTGTGCTAGTATCCCTCCCTAACACAGTTCGTAACAGTCCCTTACCGACGGAGATTTGCATCTACACACTCTTAAAGAAGCCATAACTAGAAGTTTGTCGTTACTGTCACGTTGACCGTCTAGCATAAACAAACGTTGGTGTTCTCCGTGCGCTAGAGCGCTTAAGAAACAATTGGAAGCGGTCGAAAACCTCGTCGAAGCGACCGCGTGTCTGTCAAAAGTAACAGCAGCTGCAGCAGCGGCAACAATGGCATTGCCGACAAAGATATTGGAAATGACAATATTGACAACAACAACAACAACAACAACAACAACATTACCAACAGCGGTTGTTGTGACGACGACGGCGGCGGCGGCAGCAGCAGCAACGATAATAACAACAACAACAAACCAAACAATGCGTCCAGATAAGTTTTCCCCTCTGCCTTTTTTTTACTATGTACTTCTATTAATGGAAACGATACGTGTGGGGTTTATGTGGTAACAGCTGCTGGCACGCCTGTTGCAGTACATTCGTTGAGCACGAATCGGCCTTGGCGTAAAGCAGCTATGAATTAATCACCAAGTAGTTGTCGGTTCCGGTCTACGGTATGCTAAATTGTTTCGGCGGAGGTGTAGACCGTGTCCAAGGTATGCTACGTTGTTCTGCTGTTGCGGAATCCGCAGACAACAATCGTTAAAACGTGGACTAACGCTAGGGGTCTCCTCCTCAGCGGGCAAGAGTCCATTCACCGATGCGGGACCTGAAGCGCAATTCTAAATCACAACAAGGCATTTTGAAATGCTTGCCTAATTTTGCTATAAATAGAGTTGCAACATAAATCGAGCAAAATGGCTAAAGGGTATGTTCGTACACTTGCAGTCGGGAAATCTAATGGTCCAATCCAGGACCGGTTGCTTTTAAATTGTTTTTGTGGTTCTCAATTCAGACAAGATGAATGACAAAGAAGGGTGAAATAATATTGGAGACGAATGTCAGAAACGAAAACAAAAAACCAGCCAACAAAAAGTACAGATGCTTTACTAAGGAATGAGTACTCGTCTTACAGTCTTATAAAAAAAGGTCGAATGTTTAACGAAGGTAGATGTCGAGGGTCACCCGCAACGCTCATAACCCACAGGACTGATGATACAATAAACCGGCGGGATAACACTGTCTAGGTAGCGTAAATCTGTGACGGTGTGGTCTAGGGGGCTAGAGCAGATGATTGCCATCTACCGGAGTGTCGCCGGTTCGATCCCTATTGTCAATCGATTTTTCCTTTGAGCAATGCTCGTTGGAAATGTATGATAAACTATATCAGTGAGAGTTAGCGGTCATTCTGCCACAAACGCTGTTGGGGAAACCCTAGATATATCTATACATCAGGCCCTCAGTACATTGAAGACATACCTCACGGCGACTCCAGTCGCGTAGGGGGACTATAGCATAGAATTAACGACAAAAAAATGTTTGTAATTTTTATCTCTTTTTGGTGCCTCGAATCAAGTCACAAAGAAATAACAGGTTGCTTGCTTATAATTTGTGTTGCTAATCATTTTCACATCTAAAAAGTTTTGAAAACACAGTACTCAGCGCTACTGATAATCGAATTTTTTCCGCGGCGCCCAGAGCGAAACACGGCGCCCAGAGCTTACTGGCGAACAAACACAAAATCTTGTTGAGCTACACCCGCCCAGAAAATCACGTGATGCAACGAAGTGTTCGATCTAACGTAAAACATACGCGCTGAGGATTTGAGTGACTTGTCTCTATTCTACTCTCTATGACTTTAACTCGCCATAGCGATAGTCGGATAGAGACAATTCACTCATATCGTCTGGTCCGACCAAATAGCCAATTTATTGGTGTCTCAGGGCTTTAACCTCGCGATTCACCCCCTACGAAGGCGAGCACACATTGTAGCTCGATTTACTTGGGATTCTCCAAAGGCTTCAGGGCGGTGTCAACAGCGACCTGAAACGTTTTCGTAGTGTGGTCAGTTTAATCATACTATTTAATTGAGCCAGTATAATGTACCTGGCTCTACTTGTCAGCAGTCGTTCGATAAGATTCGGAATCTATAAGGTACCTGCATCAATTTATTTTCCATCAAATCATCTTTAATTTAGCTCTGTAACAGTGTGGGAGTAGTATTTGTAACAGGTGGGAGAGCTTATAGAAAATATCATGCGGAAGAGTGCTCCAGAGTTGAATCACTGGCCAGGCTGGCTCAGTGATCGTGTTCTTATGTATAATATTTGACTATATACCTAGATACCTAACAAAGGTGATTAATAAATGAATGAATAAATGGTCCCCAGTGCCCTAGCGACCTTTGTTTTGGTCTTCAGGAGTCCGGTCGTGTCCGCCGATAGAAGTGCTAGAAGTAGGTCTGAGTTAGTGACAAATTGTCTGTAAAAAAGCATGTCAATAAAACTAAGACTGATGATGCTGAAGCATAGCGAGCGGGAGAAAAAGACGGTGGACAAAACACAACCATCGAGCGGCAGAGAGAAAAAGCAAAAAGAGAGAGAGTAGAGTGCTAGAAATGCTAATAACTATGTTGATGAGTGCAAGCAAATGCCACCATAAATGCAATCGCATGGCATATACCGCACCATTGACTATCACATATTATTATTATTATTATTATTATTATTATTGTGGAGCATCAAAGAAAAGTGATCCTTTTCACCGCCACCGTCTGCGTTGTCCTATCTGCGGATAGTATTTTTGTGCACGTATCTGCAGCAAACAAGGGCACCATGATTTTTATCGCTATTATCATAATCATCATCATTATGATTATCATTCATGCATTTATTTACACTCGTACCTATCTATCTTGTTTTGTCAATC
Source organism: Dermanyssus gallinae (assembly GCA_003439945.1). NCBI lineage: Eukaryota > Metazoa > Arthropoda > Arachnida > Mesostigmata > Dermanyssidae > Dermanyssus > Dermanyssus gallinae. Next base: position 416,214 of record QVRM01006033.1, read on the forward strand.
CACTGTTTGTGCAGACCGTGCATTATCGACTAGTGGACTCCGTGGACGATCTGTGGAGAAATCCGATGAACAGAGACGGAAGTTAAGCACAAAGGAACATCTGAAACGAATAATTTGCAGTGCAGCATGCGCCTCTTCACGTGTGTAGCAGCGCTTTTCCAGAATGCCCGCTATATTATATGTCCGTTATATGTACTAGTAGTAATATTGTCAAGAAGTGATCTTGTCATGGCTAATTTAGCTTCCTGCTTGCTTGTCGGGCCAGGTAAGCAAATCATCGCAGTAAACAAACAGATCTACACTAAGGCACTACAACGCTTTTTATATCACTGTTGTCGCTGCTGCTGCTGCCGCCGCTGCTGCAGTTACTGTTGCTGCTTGGGCGGCGCTTGTTGGTGATGTTCCGCCGTGATGCTGATGTATTAAGAAGGCACGAAAAAAGAACCAAGAAAAAGAGGGGGCGGAAAAGGGAGAAATAGATAAAGGGAAACGGAATACTCTTAGGACGTGCAGACGTGGTGGCACGTACGCTATATGCACATAAACGGTCTAATCTAAACACCGAGCCGACAAAACAGCGTAAGAAATAACCAAATGACCATCACCACCCCGACCACCACCACCACCACCATCGTTGAGAACGAGCAAACGATCGATCGATTAATCGATCTAGAGCTATTTCTTGATTGAATGAATGAGTGAGTGAGAGTGATCCATGAGTGATCGCCACGTATGCGTCGTCGTCGCCGGTGCTCGATGCTGCCCTTTGGCGACTTTATACCCCCGGCGCTCCTAGTTCCTGCCGGCTCTTCTTACCCTTTTGAAGATACTTGCATTCTCCCCCCTGCCCCCCCCCCCCGACCGCCCTCCCTCTCTCCCTCCTCTACCGCCTTGATTGATTGGCAAATTGAATGAAACCAATCTCAGTCTGGCCCCGCTGCTCCTCAAGATGGCTGGAATGGGTGCGTTGTGCCACACGTCCGTGATTGAGTCACTGTCGCCGATCACCTAGTAAGTCGTTTTTGTTTGCCTACATGTCTTGGGCACGTCGTGGAATGTCGGAGCGACGGTGTCGAAGTCTACGGCTCGTGCCAGTTCGTGTCGCGGCGTCTGTGACGGTCCGTGTCCACCCCGATCATCGACGTAATCGTCTGTCTGCCTGCCCGCTGCCTCGACGAAAGAATAGAGCGGCTTGCTGCTCGATGTTCGAGCAAAAGTTCAAGTCAAGCCCAGATTGGCGGCATAGTTTTCTTGTTTGTTGTTGTTGTTGTTGTTGTTGTTGTTTTGTTGTTATTGTTGTTGTTGTTGTTTTGCCGCTGCCATTGTTGGCACCGCCACCGTTGTGATGTTAGTAGTTGTGATGATAGTACGCCCCCATTGCGAAGAACCCCATCAACCAACCAATCACCCACCCTGATCCTTCTCCAATTTCTCTCACGCTACCAGCAGCGACTTTCGTTTCGACGACTAGCCAGACGTAGCCACCAGACGTATGGTGGCTACGAGGCCAATTACCCTGCAACGTTAATCAGCCGCAACAAAATGATACCAACATCACCAGCTCGCTGCTACATTTGCTAACCACATACCGACAATACAACGGGCAATGACGAGACCTAGAACTACAGCAACAACAACAACAACAACAACCAAAAATGCTGCAGCGACAAAAAAGCATTTGTGGTTGTAGTAGTAATAGCAGCTGTAGCAGCAACAATAACAGGAATAGCAAAATGGTCGATGGTTTTGCACGCCTCATGCCCAACACCACTGGACCCGGCTACTCCAAGCGGCATATCATATTGTCTGTGGCCGAGTCAATCGCCCAGGTACAAGGCTCCGGTCTGGCTCTCTGAAACTTTGACAACCGTAATGGACCTAACGTATGCGCCGGACTCAACGGGTCCGATCCCTTCGATGATGGCATACCGAAGAAATTGTATTTCTGAGTACAATTCGAATGGCGTATCGAATGGACGGTACGCTATTCGGATTTCCTAGGATCTTATGGCGGAACAGCGCCGCCGATCTGGGACGACGGTAAATGCAAAAAAACAAGACGAGAAGCGTTGTTGTATCACTGTGTGGCAGAAAAAGTGGCACGGCCTGGAGAAGGGTGCTCCAGGCGCCAGTCTCCAGAAATTTATACCAAACACCAACTACTGGCAAAATTGGCCCAGGGAAAACTAACACTGCACGACACCCAGATCCTGGCTGAGCACGGGAACTTCCAATGCTTCAGTATATATCTCTTGAGGATCGGCAAGGTTCCCAGCTCTGCGCGCGGCTTCTGTGGCGATACTTCCGAAGAGACCCCACGCGACACACTCATCAACAACAGAAACAACACCGAAGAGGGGGTAGAAGCGGATCTACCCAGAATGTGCATATAAATGCAGAAATCTCTGCCCCGTTGGCAAAAAGCGACGAAGTTATTGAAAGACAAACTCACGACCAAGTTGAAGGCAAATAACCGCCGCATCATACGCGCCCCAGGCCTCCGGGCAAAAAAATAACTATAAGAAGTCCCTCCTCTTTCCACGCTCGAATGTGTTCGAACAAAGTTCAGTTCAGTTATGTTTATTATTTTTCAAACACACGCTCCTTACAGAATATCCGCGTCTCTTACATCAATACAATACGCATCAATAATAATAATAATAATTCATAGAGGTTAGCTGGTAAAATATGATAAATATGGTAAAAAATATGGTAAAAAATAATGCACGCCGGGCGTCGTTGTCAAAGCCACGGTAAAGTGAAATACACAAACCCACTATAATCCAGTCGTCCTCTTTGCCTTTTGTCGGAGGGTGGCCGCAGTCCTGTCTTCTATAGATTACTTCACCTGGCCACTCTTCATACTATTTAGGCTGCTCGACTCTGTGCGGCGGTTATTTTTTTTTACCTCGGAGACAAATATTGCGGATCTTCTGACTATAATAATAAGGATTCATGATTCTTGAGGAGCACTTTTACAAGGGCTTGGCATGTCAGGGGGTTACCTAGTCGAAGGCTCCGGGACAGTGTCTCTTGCTCAATTTTGAAAATGGCACAGCATTCGTAACAGTGCCTTACATTGTCAGCCTCTCCTAAGTTGCACATGCGGAATACGGGGAAGTCAGCTTTATAAATGCGGTGTAGGTATTGTTAAAACCAGCCACCGGAGCCTGTTAGCAGTTTCGCGAGTGGGTAGGTAAGCGGGCCGTTTCTAAGCGTGTACCATTATTTGAGATCAGGGAGTATCAATTCTGTCCATAATCCAGGATGGCCCGGCTAGATTGCTTCCCATTGTTGGCTTCGTTTGCTCAGGGTGTCTGTTCTGCTGATTAGTGTTTCATCCATCCGGGCGTTATTATGAAGGGGCTTCTTTATGCTAGTTCTTTAACTCTTAGGTTCCAGGGAATTCGTCTGGAGAGGACTTGTATGCCTGCTGTGGAAGTCGTGCGGCTTGCCCGTGCTATGCTGAGGACCATAGGTCTTTGGATTTTGTTGAGGATGAGGCGTGCTATAACTCTTGTAAGGGTGCGGCATATAATATGATGCTGCCTAATAATAATAGTAATTACCTGCATATTTTTAAAGGGCTTATTGATTGAGACATTGTTCACAGACTAATGATGCTATCTTTCCTTGAATAAATTAAGTAATGTACATTCCCTCAATTCATTATCAGGAACCTTTCATATTTTGGCCATAGCTCTATCAGATAATTCAGTCTATGGTTGCGGTACTACTGGGGATGCTCAGTGGTGAGCTGTTACGATCTTTGCTGGCCTTAGGTATCAAATATAATGATAAATCTCGAGATACCGTGCTACGGAAGTTTCTATAAGCACGAACACCTAATTAAAATGTGTAAAGTTATGGTATATTAAGTAGTTTATGATTAGCATAAAGATGAGATACTCTTTCGTCCCTCATGTAGCCCAAATTACTTTTAAACGTTATTCTGTGCAACCTTTGTGCATATCTTACTTGTATGTGTTGTAAACGTAGACCACAACAGTGACAAACAATTTGTTATATAGTCGAGAGATAACGATTTCTACAATCAATATAATATCAGGGAATACGCGACTATTGCTTAGTTTCCCCAATTGAGCCACCATCTGTTCAAGTTTGGCAATTATGGTATTCATGTGATTTTGGTACGCTAGTGAAGGATCAAGGGTTACACTTAAGCATTTATATTCAAATATTTGTTGTATATTAATAGAAAGTGGGCAAAGAAAAGTGATCTCATCGGCAAACGAGATAGCTTCTATTTCACTAGCATTTAGGAGCAAGTTCATAAATATTGGGAATAGCGTTGTTGAAAGGCTGGCCCCTTGCTGTGTACCGAGGGGCGGGGAGCATGGAGATAACAGGTTATCGCCGTTTCTGATGATTTGTTTCTGATAATTTCACTGAATTTAAATTATTTAGTGAAAACACCGGTTATGTGAGTCAGTTTGCATACATTTGCTACATATTTTTTAGAGTTCTGTGAGCCGCAACCTATCGTAATTAATATTATACTTTTTGGACTTAGCGTCTATGGCCTTTGTCTGTGCGAAATCATTGGTTATTATGTCTGACCAAGGCGTTGTTGCTAATGCCTGTTGAAATTCTAGGTGATTTTTTTTATTAAAATTTTTGCGTGCTTCATTTTTAGACTGCATTCTCGCACGTAGCGTGCCGTCTAGACCAGTAAATGCCGCAAAAATTAGTTGATGATTAGGCGTGAAAACATGAACTGCGCCATATAATTTGTATGGGCTTTTCATTGCGGAGGAGAGCTATGGTTCTTAGGAGGGGACGGAGATCATGCGGCTTAATGTAGAGAAGGAACTCCGATGTTGTGTAATATCGTTACAGAAAGTCGATACTGTAAAAAATGGACATAATGTACACACAAAAGAAGGCTCTCTGTCCCGCGCCACAATTTTGGTCTGAACTCAGCACGATATGGTGCTGCTATCAAAGCGATCTTCTCAGCGAATTATTTTGTCCCCTTTTCGTTTGTTTTTTATGAGACAAAAGCAACACAAACAATTGACGCTATACTAGCAAACATGAACACAATTAAAGATCAATTTTCCACGACCCGTTGATGTTATTCGGTCGCTTGCGCCGAAGCTGCTAATTGGATGCATAATGACACCTGATCACCATCGAAGGCAAGGCAAGGAATTCTAGAATTACAAGTACAGCCAAGTATCAGTCAGCCAAGATCTGAACAGGCGGAGCAATTACTTGAACTGGTCGAACTACACACATATATATATATATATATATATATATATATATATATGGCGTGTGTGAAATATATGTTAAAAGGCCACGAGCTATCGCAGAAGCGAGAATAGATACGGTAAAGCTTCGAATGCCTAGCTAAACGTTTTATGCAACAAACACAGGGTGACCTGAATTTGTGTTATTCGTTAAGAGGCTGAACAGTTATAGTGAGCCGAATTCAATCTATAAAAATAAAATTACATGTGAACACATTTAGAGAAAATCTTGCTTGATTATCTGATAAAATAGACAAATATATGTTTAGCGAGGAGAGAAAAACGTCTCGTGTATAGTAAAAACCATAGGTAAACGACTATAATTTGTATGCAAGAAAATAGAAGCTAGTTCGACGCATGCAGTATGCAAATATGCCAACCTGTAGTTCTATAGACATGTCTGTACTACTTCCCCGTACCGAAGTAAAGCAATTTCATGGAGACATATGTGAAATGGGAAACAAACGAATTACTTAATTTTGAAGAAATTATAGGAAGGCAGACTGAACTCTTCTCGATTATCAAAACAAGCAAGTTCTGAAAGTATTATTTTGGGCAAACATTGTAAGCAAACTTTTGCAGTAAACAAGAATAACAGCATTGCAGTAGCAAAATAGCTTAAGATAAGCGTTTTAACAATACGTTTACCCGGTCTGAGGGATATAGCGATTTTGTTGCCGAACTTGCCATTGCTTGCGAGAAGTTGTCGTTCACGGCAGAATGCCTACAAGCACTTCAGTTCAGTTCAAATCAGTTCAGTGTATTACATTCAAACACACGCTCCTTACAGAACACTCGTGTTTCATACATCGTTGCACTTGTCATCCTAGTTATCTATAAGGTTATTAGTGTTTATAAGAACACAATTTAATAAAAATGGTAATAATAATAATAATAATAATAATAATAATAATAATAATAATAATAATAATAATAATAATAATAATAATAATAATAATAATAATAATAAACTAATAATAATGTCTTATCGATCGAGGCATTGTTCACGGAGTTGCGATTCCTATTGGTGTGGGATGTAAAATCGAACGATAAATCTGGAGGTTACATGAAACTTCTCGCAAAGTCATGAAGCTCGAAAACGTGTGAATGAACGCACCGTCAGCGCTTTAAAAATAGCTCAAGCCCAAGCCTAAGCCCTGCGCAAATACAAGTGAGCACGCCTCTGTGTTGGCCTCAGGCTAATGGGGTAAGCACGTTGCTTGAGGGTCAAAGTGGAACATAGCTAAGAGTCGCGCAGTGTTTCAGTGTTGTGCTCGTGGCTTATCTAAGACTTTACGTGTGTCGCATTCAAGACTCTCGGTTAACCAGGACCACCGCTCGGTTATGGTAAATTAGATCGACTTAGAGCTTGCCAAATATATATATATATATACGATAAATTTTTACTGTATATAGTACTAGGTAAGGGCTGATGCTATAGAAAGGACTGGATTGACATCGTTTATGTTTGTCTTCTAATTCTGAATGTGCTCCTTAAAGGCCTTAGTGCAAGGCAGGTGGTAGCTTCGTTGCAAAGTCTCTCTGAAGGGAGGTGTTTAAGTCGTCGACAAGCTGCTTGTTCTGTGGACATCCTGGGTGCGTTTGAAGAATGCAGCTTTGGGTCTAGCGAGATTAGCAAGGTTAGCTGGGCTTAGATAAAACCATATTATAACCGGTATCCCATATCCAGCTGTGGGGCTTATATTTAAGTCAGATAACTGTAGAGCTGCTCATAAAGACAGCCGCACTGGCGTTTGGAGAACGTGAAATGACCCAAGACCCTTACGGATTCTTTTCCTGATGACACGTCGCGTGAAACACACCCTGGTGGTGGTTAGTTCGACACCTAGGTAAACGAAGTGTTTCACATACTCGACAAGGTTTCCCTCATGATGAGGCCCATCATCGCTAGCCGACCTTCAGCCTCCACTAAATTTAATCTCACAGTCTCCGCGAGGTTGTGTCAAAGATAGATTTAAAATCCATTAAGACGGCGTAAAGTTGTTGTTGTTTGCTTGTTGCCGTTTGATTTTTGTTGTTCTTGTTGTTGTTTGATTATTGTTGTTCTTGTTGTTGTTTGATTATTGTTGTTGTTGTTGTTGTTGTTGTTTGATTGTTGTTGTTGTTGTTGTTGTTGTTGTTGTTGTTGTTGTTGTTGTTGTTGTTGTTGTTGTTGTTGTTGTTGTTGTTGTTGTTGTTGTTGTTGTTGTTGTTGTTGTTGTTGTTGTTGTTGTTGTTGTTGTTGTTGTTGTTGTTGTTGTTGTTGTTGTTGTTGTTGTTGTTGTTGTTGTTGTTGTTGTTGTTGTTGTTGTTGTTGTTGTTGTTGTTGTTGTTGTTGTTGTTGTTGTTGTTGTTGTTGTTGTTGTTGTTGTTGTTGTTGTTGTTGTGGTTGTTGTTGTTGTTGTTGTTGTTGTTGTTGTTGTTGTTCTTGTTGTTGTTTGCTTGTTGCTGTTTGATTATTGTTGTTGTTGTTTGATTGTTGTTGTTTGCTTGTTGCTGTTTGATTATTGTTGTTGTTGTTGTTTGATTGTTGTTGTTGTTGTTGTTGTCGTTGTTTGATTGTTGTTGTTGTCGTTGTTGTTTGATTGTTATTGTTGTTTGTTGTCGTTTGATTGTTGTTGTTGTTGTCGTTGTTGTTTGATTGTTGTTGTTGTTGTTGTTTGATTGTTGTTGTTGTCGTTGCTGTCGTTGTTGTTGTTGCTGTTGTTGGATATCACTGAATACCGTTGCGCTACCGTCGCCGTAGGCGAAAGCAGGGAGAAGGCCTAGATACTCAACGAACGGCGAGGTGCTTGCTGGCAGACGATGCCGATACTCCAGCTGAACGTGGTCGGCCACGGCAGCAGCAGCATTTGCAGCAGTAGCAGCAACAACAACAACAACAACAACAATCACTACTACGACAGAAACAACAGCAGTGGTTGGTGCCTTGAATGATATGGTGGTAGGCCGTCGGCGACGTTAACGGCTTTCCGCCAAAACGACGACGACGACGATTTTAATTGAAATTCCCATTTGGCTGGCGACAACGCTGCGGCCTCGTCCTGCGATTGATTGGCCATGTCGAGCGGCCTGATTTCGTCGTGCGCTCTGCGCAGCACCCATTCGCCGTCCTATCTATCACACGGCCAGAACTCGTTGCGTTCGCTTTCGGGCTTCAGTTCTTCCGTTTTGTGGTTTTTGTTGTTGTTGATCGTTTTACTATTTCAGTTGCCATTGCTATAGCTGTTGTTGTTGTCGTCGTTGCTGTTGTTGTCGTCGTCGTTATAGCTGCTGCTGCTGCGGTGTTGTTTTTGTCGTTTTAATTGCTGCTATTGTTGCTTTAGAATCGATAGTGGTTCGCCAGGTTAGTATTTGAATTGATTTCAACCAAACGACGGCCAAGATTTAGTAGTGAAATGATGAAGACTGATGAAGAGATCGCGAGACAGATATCAAGAATATTCGATAGGGAATCGACCAGCTGACTAATGGGTACACGACCACAACACATTGCCCAATAATCCATCACCCGCCAAAGATGACGGCACCGTCATACTGGACATATCTGGGCTTTCTTTAATAGATTGATGTTGCAGCAAAATAATTTTCAACTAGGCTTACAATCAAGGAAGAAAGTTAAATTCCATCGGTGCACAAATAGCTTTGATTATTAGGTATTATTAGAAAAAAACTTACTCGGTATATATATATATATATATATAAATATTTTGTTTTTTACATAAACGCCAAAAAGGACTTTTACTGTGTATACTGCAACCAGATGAGTGCCTCTGATAGGGCCGATCATAAGCTTGTTATCGACAAGGTAAAGACATTCCAGGCCCATACGTATCAGACTTGTAAATTGCTTGCATTTGCTCTTTTGCACAAATAGTCGGCCCGAGTGCAATGCGGTGAATCTCATAGTGAGCCACGGTTGACGCCGATCGGCGTCCCACACGGGAGCTGTGTCTCTTTACTGCTATACGGATGTCGACGGATCTTACGTTGCTGCTCATGTTAGAGATTTAGTCAAATCTTCATTCGTACCCGTAAACATACGTTTCTGCTGTTTCATCGTCAGGATCTAAATGTCTATATTCGTCCGTATAAATCATTTGTGTTATCTAAACTTCTATATTGGTCACCTCTATAGAGCATAAATTTATATATTTTGTACTTAACACAAAGGAATAATTAAGGGTGCTCACAGAAAGTTCCTAAGCTCTGCAGAAGATTGAGCAGAATGCTTTTAACCTTCCGTCGCGGTCAACTTTACTATTTAAGAACAACGACGGACGAGTACAACAACAGATTATGAGCTCAATCTTATTGACAAGTCTTAAATTCTCTTGATGTGTAAATGAATCATCATAGGAGTCAAATAATGCTTGTACCAACATTTGTGGCTAGAATTGGAACAATTAATAACATGCCTGTCTAACGTGTGACCAGAGAATCTCACAACAAAGCGGCTTCTCTGCACCCCAGCCTCTCACCTTAATTCGGTAAATATAAGCGTTTTCTCTCTCTTTCTCTCTCCCTATATATATATATATATATATATATATGTATATATATATATGCATATATATATTTATATATGTATATATATATATATATATATATATATATGCATATATATATTTATATATGTATATATATATATATATATATATATATATATATATATATATATATATGCATATATATATTTATATATGTATATATATATATATATATATATGCATATATATATATATATATATATATTAATATATGTATATATATATATATATATATATATATGTAGAGAAAGAGAGAGAGCGAAAGAGAAGCATTCTGCTGTCTCTCTGCAGGATAACTGCAAAAGGTAAATTTCAGCTAAGCGCCAGAAGCAGTTCATACGTTTCGTAAGGCAAAAGAAAACTCTTGTTCGTTTTGATTGTGTGTCAAAGCTAGTACGAAACAGAAAGTACGAACAATTAGTACGTGTCGAAGTAGCCTTTTTCAATACAGTAGTTCACTGCGGAGAGTCTCCTCCGTCAGAGAAAAACACATGCCAGTGACGGCAGCCGACCGATCTGGCGACAGTGCAGAAACTGCTATACAGTACAACTCCTGTATCCTCTTCTGCTACGCCTGTTGCAATGCAATTTCTGGAAGGATACTAATTGCATACCTCGGGTGTGTTGTTATGTTATTAAGAAAACTACGCTGCGCTATGCCTATAAACATGTGCCGCCAAAAAAAACGATTGAATGCCAATGACGCGAGAAGCAAAGAAGCGATGGTGATGATGATGCGAAAGGAATAAGAACTCGAGCAACTCGGGAGCGCGAATTCCCGTTTCCCGGTTCGACGCCCATTGGTGGCCGCGACGACGACGGCAAACGGGGGAATGGGATGTGCTAGTTCAGCCTATAGACGTCGCCGACATAGAGGCGAAAACTTCCGGAAATCAAGAAAAAGTCCTACATGTCGACCGAGACATTGTCGCAGTGAGGAATGCTGCTTGCTGTTCGAGTGGCATTGCTACACTTCAGCATCCATTCCATCATATATGTATGCAGGAGGAGCGTTATAGAGCGACATATCATCGCCGCGACCCGATTACAACCACCGGCGCCAGCACACACACATACGAGACAGCAATAACGGCAACAACACAAAACAGCAACAACATCAGAAACAACAGAAACAAGAACAGCAACAACAAGAACAGCAACAACAGCAACAACAACAACAATAACAACAACAACAACAAAAACAACAGAAATTGCAACAACAACAACAGAAACAACAGAAACTGCAACAACAACAACAACAACAACAACAACAGAAACTGCAACAACAGAAACAAGAACAGCAACAACAACAACAACAAGAACAACAACAACAGAAACTGCAACAACAGAAACAAGAACAGCAACAACAACAACCAGAACAGTAACAACAACAACAACAACAACAACGTGAGCCACAGATACTAGTTCCGTCGCAAAGGCACAACGATTCCGTCGCCTCGATTACACTGACTGCCAGAAATGTAATTAAGTGAGTGATTTGGCCCATTGGCCGTGTGGCGGCCATGGTGGCTCCACCAGTTACAACCACCAGGCAGACAAACAGCCAAGCAGACATGCAGGCGCGTAGCTTGTTCGACTTTCGGTAGTCGGTCGGTCGGTCATCATCGACGTATTTACGTGTGTGCGTCTATATATGTAATGCGTGCGTATGCATGCATGTATGTATGTATATACATGTGTATAAGAAGTTCTGCTCATGTTAAAAAAAAATCCTTTCGGGACTGACTCTCAGCCAAGATTTAACGTCCATGGAACTGCTTTTCGCATTGCTTCATAGACGGACCCCATAAATACAAATGTGCAACGGTGGGGTTCGAACCCGCGCACCTATGTGTCTCCTCCGATTACGAGGCGCAGACGCATGCCACCACGCCACCGGGCTCGACAAAGTTCTGCTCATATTGTGTGCTCATAGGTAGGTGCGACAACAAGCGAGTTGAACAGACAGCGAACCTTTTGATGTTTAATTCGCTGTGTGTGTGTGTTTGGGTTAGTGTAGCGACGTGTAGGGCGTGCGAACGGACGATTGATCGACGAACGATTGAATGGTCGACAAAATTCGTTTGCGCTAGCTAACAGCTGTCGTTGTTGTTGTCACCGTGCTGCCAATGGGCCTCATTGCTTCGTTCACTCATTTTGCCTGCCTGAGATGGCTTCGTCCAAACAGGAACTTTATCAACGATAAAGTTGATCTATATATATTTATACAGGGTGTCTACATGTTGTGGGCCAAAACGCTTGGAGATGGTCAAGCTCGGTGAGAAAATCATTTTTGCCACAGGCGAGAGAGGGAGCGGAAATGCTTCGTATAGGAGTGAGATAATTTTGTAATGCATTTTGACTGTTGAATTGTGATTTTAGGGGTGGCTGTCTCGACATACGTTTACAAAATGCACGATTATGAGAAAACGCATACGTTCCTCAATTGAACAACCGAGCACACCGGCGCATTCGGGAGAAAATTCTACATTTTCAAAATGATACCCGGCCTTAGCTAGCGCAGGGACTATTGTGACATTATGAAGAGCTTGCAAAATTATAAATTTATTTTTGCATGTTTGAACTTTCACGCCTAGGTTTTCAGAAATTATCCATTACGCGTGCACAACCAACACGTCCAGACAAACGTACATCTTAAGTGAATCGATTTGGTACCATCTCATCATTCAATCAAATTGGTACAGCTGACGTCTGTTGTCGCAAAGTAACTTAAATCTCCCTATGGCCATATCGGGTGTGAGAAACATGTAGTATGTTGGTCCATTTAACCTATTATATATATATATATAATAATAACAATACCAATAACAACAGTGGCAACAGTAACAGTGACAAGAAGAGCAGCAGCGGCAACTGTCACAGCATCAGCAATAGTAACAAGGAAAAACGAGAATGAAAAGTCTGCTTTGCTCTAAAAGTGATTGAGGTTTTGGACTGAGGTCACGAAAAGTGTGCGTTTTTCTGGGAAGGCAAGCTATAACATGTAGCATGGAGCTAACGGAGGAATCTCCTTGGCACAGAGATTGCAACGGCAAGTCCAACGTGAACAAAGGTGAGGTTGCATTCTACGCAGCCTGTTATAGGGCACAGTGAATGAACGACCGCCGCAGGTTGTCGGGCTAACAAATGTTTGCTTGCAGGTAAATAGATTTTTGCTCGGCATCACCACATACATCCCACCCAGTGTCGCAATTTCCACAGCCTGTAAAGATTTGCCGCTTACCAGTCTGATTAGAGCGGGTGCTGATCACCCATATCAATCGACCAGCTACCGCAGGGTAAGCTGGCAATCCACTTCAAGAATCGTAACCAGTGTTCAGTAGCTGAAAAATTAAATCAAGTGAGTGTAGTTTACTGCCCCAGTACATCAGCATTATGTAGCCGAATCATTAGGGTTAGCTCTCAATGCAACGAGGAGAACCTTCTAGATGCCCAAAAGATTACGCTGGCGTCGACGAAGTGAATATTTGAGATTAATATGCCGTCGCCGCACGAATGACAACGTCTACACACAACAAAAGCTTGGGAAAACTCGGCTAGAGTCAGAATGAGAATATACCATGACCTCCCGATTGCAAGGCAGAGATTTGCCACTAAGCCACCTTGCTCAGTAAACAAGTCGATTCGTTGCGCATTGCTGTTGGAATAGGAAGATTTGTTTAGTTGGTCCGTAAGGCTAATGGCCGATGTTTAGCGATGATGAAACCAATTTAAAGGTGGCCGGTCTCGGTCGCGAAGCCAGGCCGTTCAAATGCAAAGCAAAGGCTTTGTCACTAAGCCGTCTTGCTGTATATATATATATATATATATATATATATATATATATATTTATATATATATATATATATATATTTATATTTATATGTATACAATATATATTGAAGACTTGCTAGAGTTACACATCGTAGAGCAAGATGCATGCGCCGCCGCATACACCATGGTACTAGACTAATTTAACTCCAAACTTGACAACAATACTTGGAACCGTCTCATGTTGCTTCCACCAAATTCCATTCAAATTACCCCGACGATGAGAAAGACAGAAAATCACATTGGCCAAGAACAAAATCAAGAACGACGCAGCTGACACACAAAATTAAAGATTTTTGAAAGTCTCGACAGTGAGTCTATCCTGATTAAAAAGGCACCTCGTTTAAGTAAACACCGAGATAGTGTGCGGCAGGCGGAAAGAAGATTGGCTTTGCTGCTCGACAGTCCCTCAGACGATCCCCTCATTCAGAACGCCTGCTGGACGAGCAGAGAATACTAGTTTAGAATTAAGATAGTGTGGTCCGAACAATCACGGAAGTGCCTCTCCCCGGGATCACTAAGACGATGAGAGAAGGTTCTAGATATCTTAGGATCACGCTAACATCGGGCGGAATACCACGGGCCCTTTTTGCAAAAATGGAGGCCGTTGCAAGAAGTAGCTCACGCCTAACAGATCTGCACTCACAGACAACTCAATGTCTCTGGAAAGACAGCCTCGTTTTTTAATTCATCTACGTAATGCGAGCGTTCGGAACCTCCAAGTACACCGAAGGACTTGCTGTTGCGTGTTGTTCCTATTGACCTCGCCGCCGTCCGCCACGCTGCCCGCTAGCCGTGTTCGCTTTTCTATAAAATAATAGTAAAGAGCAACATAAAAACGCACCCACCGCAGTACCAGAGTTTGTCTTCCAGTTACCTTTCAGTCAACGCAGAATAGCAATATACGCAGAATTTAATAGAATGGTCCGGAGAGTTCTACGCAGAGCAGATATACCGTATATGCCTGCACCGTAAGGTTTGCTTACGCCCGGAGTTGATGTTGTTTGTTTTCTGCAGTATTTTGGAGGGTAATCTTGAGAAGTCCTCGTATTGACGCTTCCAACGATTTCCGCAGCAAGTGTGGGTCCCTGTCCAACACTGCATTAATACACGTTTCCCAATGCCCTCAGGAGGGACTGCCGTTTCTGCTGAATTAATGTATAGGTCAGGTCGTTGGGGTTTAGGCGCCGGCTCATTTAACATAACCCGTTTTTACTACAGTAGACATTGTGCGCCTTGAAAAGTTACCATAAGCCTGGATGGGCCACGGGTTTACAGAGCGGTACTGATAAGGCATCTGGGTGCTTCTCAATAATGCTTCGCAAGAGTTTGTGTAAACTTTCCATGCGCGAATTTTCGCGAAAGGAACTCCACGTGGTCTCATGCTCCCCCGAGACCTGAAGGTCGGATCTTCTGCATCTTGCTTTACTAATGCAGTTTGCTGCAGGGTGATCTACGCAGTAACACTAATTCGGTTGTCGACGCAATGTTTGTCCCCGTCTCCTTGGTCTTCATCTTCACTACCTGGAAGACTCAGAAGGGTTTAGGTAATGCCACGATTGTAGCGCCCAATGTAGAGAGATACACATCAGAGATTTTGTTCTCCGCCGTGGATCGCCCTCCGCGAATTCTTGGCGACAAAGTAGACTGAAGGTGATGGGCGGCGACCTTATTACCTGAAGGTTTTTATGCAGCAGCTCTAAAAAGCATTCTTAAAGCCTAATAGACGCATTTTGTATATGGCAATATTTTTCTGGCTGCTCTTGCTCAAGCCTCGCTTAAAGTACATTAGCAATATGCAGCAATGTGCCATGTGCATAATAATTGTAGTTACTTGTTTCAATTCTGAAGCGTTATGAAACATTGCAGTTCCGTGAATGGGTTTATTTAGACTTGAATAGAAGTAACCTTCTTATTGTCAGACTGCACGTGTCTTGCGCCTGCACGAGTTGGGTTTTGGCAGGGGCCGTGTGTATACGGTGGTATTAGTTGCAAATATGGAATGCAAAGGGCGCCCAATGTTTTAATCCCGTCTCATGTATTAAGGTAATTCCATATTGTCCGACGACCGTCAGTCAGGTTTTCCAGATCTGGTGCTTTCGCCTATATATATATATATATATATATATATATATATATAATGCTTTTTCGGCGTCTGCGAGAGATATCACGGCAAACAGCTTTATTTTCAATATATTTTTTGAAAATTTGCTGACGGGATCAGCGATTATATTAGCTAATGGCGTATCACTGGCCGTCACAATACGAGGTGAAATGCACCGAATAGCATGAGCGGCGAATAGCAAGTGGTAAACGCAGTCCAACATTCGACCAGCTTCTACGTTTGTACTTATATATATATATATATATATATATATAAACGTAGAAGCTGGTCTCTGTATATATATATATGAATGTGACACCCAGCTTAGATCTATTGCGGATTGGCATCGAGGATTTGTAGTAACGATTGTGCTGCCCATCCGTGTTTGATGCTTTCAGACTGGAAAATGGCCATAGTCCGCATCTTAAAAGCTCTGATCATATCGTTAATAGTAATCAGATTAATTTAATAACGCGATGCCCGCTGGGAGATTTATTCGCACGCGACGGCATCGGCCGCAGCAGGAACAGCAATCGTGGTGATCGACAATTACAGATTAAAACTAACGGAAAATACATCGGCGGGTGAAGGAAACTGGATGATGGCTTCCCGCTGGTTGAACCCGGTGATGACCTGATGACGGCGAGGTTATCCTCTCTGTAAGTGCAAGCTGAATTTGTAATGGCAAAATAAGAACGAATGCGAAATGAGCGTCTGCCCATCCCGAAAGCTGTGCACTCAACAAAAATCAACTGACCTAAGTGTAAATTGTTGGAGCAAAATCTAACGGTAATTTGCACCAATTGATAGTCGCTTTACAAACCAAAAGAGATGTGAAAATAAAAGAGATAGATAATTATATATATTAAGCAAATACCCTTAATATTAATAATCCCCAGTGCTGCCGTATAAGTTAAGGTCAAATTAAATAAGTTATGTTAGGGGGACAATGGTAGGTAAACAGCTGAGCTGGACAGTAGAACTGTTGATCAGGTGTGTCACCATTCACTAAAATTAATTTAATTCGTATACCAAGTTTAAAAAATGTAATCGAGTAACGAGCTAACATTCAAAATACCGGTGGTAATTTTAGTATTATTTGTTGAAGTGAAATATGGATAAAGGAAAATGAGATGGAGCTATATCATATCCCGGAATATTTTGCACTTTTATGTTTTTCTACAAAAAAATAGAGTATGCATCCCTCCGAATAGAGTTGAGTCTGATATTGAATTTAATTTTAGTATTATCTAGAAAGTATTATCTACCAAATTTGTAAGGCTGGTAGTGGGAGTATGAATAGACTCATACTAGGCCACATAAGCATTCTGGCAGGCAATATATATATATATATATATATATATATATATATATATATATATATATATATATATATATATATATATATATATATATATATATGCGGGCAATTATTTGGATATAAAAGCGACTTGAGAAATATGAGTTACGTTTAAACAATTATTACAGTAATAGAATCAGGTTCAGCTATCAATCATATATGCCATAGTTTTTCAAACCTAAATGATCTCGATATGAAATGTCTAAACAGACCCGATCACTCTGCTCTGACAATCTAGATCTTTGGAATAGCCAGACCAAAAGTAAATAATATCAAGACAAGTTAGTGATATATTGCATACAATTAATGGGTCTTCGTATATTTAGTATATCTGATGCAAAAACTACTGGATCATGGTCCAAGAAAATAGCTGTACAATAAAGCAAGCATAGACCAAGAAAACCATGAATGTATCCAGCCATTGTGCAAAGTATAGAGTATAGAAATAAGTTTCTCCGTTAGGTTTGTCATCTGGACCCCAACCACCCGGATAGATTAAAGTTTAATATACATATATATAGAAGTCAACCTAAAAAATCAGTACAAGTTTGTGTGAAGAAGATATAAAAACTAAGGCCTTAGCTTCAAAGATTTATACGAAACGAGCTTTCAAGGTAATGCTAACCGAGCTCAAGGGTTCCAATGCTTAGCAGTTTTCCACTGAAGATTTGCAAGATATTCCTGAAGGATCGCTTAAAGACAAACTAAATTATCTTAATATACATCTAGGAAAGATTGGAACGTTGAGTGCATAATCAGCAAAATTTAGTTGTAAAACACTCCTAACTGATTTTAAAGGACTAACAAACAAAATAATCCTCGAAATACCATCCTCAACCGAAGTGCCGCAAGCTATTAAACTTCTAAAAAAAACTCAGCAACTAAAGGATCTGATAAGATTTCTACGAAATTGGTTATAGAAAATGCAAATATTCTGGCACCATTGTTGGAACATTATTACAAATTATGTCTACAAACTGAAAAATTCCCCACGATATTAAAGTTAACTTTAATTATGCCACTTCATAAAGGGAGTATAAAAATAAAAAAATGTAAAATATTAAATTCGTAACCAAGCTTTCTTTCGGGCTGACTCTCAGCCAACATTCAACGTCCACTCTGTTTGCTTCCGCATTGCTTCGCAAGACGGACTACATAAATCCAAATGTGCAACGGTGGAGATCGACCCCGTGCACGTAGTATGTATCTTCTTCGGTCGCGAGGCGCACGCGAATACATCACGCCACCAGGCTTGACATTCTCGACAACTTCCCAAGTAGTTGATTTCATTAAAAAGAGGACATTATCTGTCCGGGACAATTCGGATTTAGGGAAAGGCGAAGTACTGAAGATGCAATGATTAAAGGTCGAAACTTCATTGGGGCAATGATTGAGAAGACGAAATAAGTTTGTCTGCTATTTCTTGATTTACAGAAAGCATTCGATTTTGCATATTGAATAATTTTAGTAAATTAATTGAAGGCTTTGGGGCTTTTTTTGTTTTTGTTCTGGAAGGTTTCGGGAATGCATGATGCACATGCGCCACTAGCAGCCTGCGTGACTAGTGTGAGACTCGCAAACCCACTAAACCCGGATTCCTCCACACCCCCCCCCCCCAGGCTCGGTATTACTTTGGCATTACATCGAATGTAAAGGCCTTGGGGCTATGCAAGATAAAATGTGACATATTTGAAAACGACCTATCTGAGAGGCAACAGCGTGCAAAGTAGTATAAGGAATCTTTAAGCGAACCTGCTTTTGTCACGGCGTACCTCAGGATTCCGTTCTGGGACCAACACTAATTAATATATGCATTAACGATCTACATTCATTTTGCAGTGATGTGCAAATTGTTCGGTTCCATGTTTGGATGATCAATCAGGATGCATTGCACTCTCAATGCATTCTGATTGAGAGTGATACCAGAAATTAGTTAATAGAGAAGTTAACAAGTGATACGGCTAGGATCAATCTCTGGTTACAAATCAACAATCGATGTCTCAATTTAAAAAACAAAATTATGAAAATCAAGATAAGGTACGCTGTTGAACCACCACTTAGCACTGCCTGCAACTCATGTGCTTCCTTGGGCTGTTATGCTAATACGAAAGTTGAAAACTTGCCGTTAAATATCTTGGTCTTACGTTCCAGAATAGCATCAAATATAAAATTCATATTAAACATATGACAAGCAAACTTAAAACAGGGGCCTTACTTTTGCATAAGATACAACCTCCCTTGAATATTAGAAAATAGTGTGTTATGCATTTTTTTTTCACACATAAAATATGGTGTCTTGTTGTACGGTGCCTCGTTCAAGTCAAATGTTGAACCAATGGTAACTCTTCAAAAAATATGCATACGAAATATATTTGGATTGTCCTATAGGGCAATCACTGATCAACGTATGGAGAGATTAACTTATATTGCACTTTTATGGAATATACGCACTTCAACAGAAACCGTACCCCTTTTAGAGCTACTTCTAATACAACTTATCCCATCAGAAGTGCTGTAAACAATGTTGTAACACATCCGTATACAAAGTTTGTGACAAATTGTTCGATGCTTATTATCGCCTGATAAACATAAATGCCATATTTCCTCATCTATTTAGATGTGGATAGAAGGTATCTAGTAAGGAATGCGAAACCAAACGTAAACAACGGATTTGTTTAATTTTGCCAGATATATTAAAAACATGTGTATTCGGGTGAGTCTCCCAGCACAATTAAAAAATTAAAAGTCTAATAAACGCCATTATGTAATATGAAGGATGTTGACGCACTCACAAGAGCGGACAGACACGGGCGATAGCCTTTTCAATAGTTGGAAATGTGTAATTATGGAAATTTTAAGCTCAATAAGGAATTACTGAGTTTGAATAAATTTGCTGTCCGTAGAAGATAGTTCCTAAAAATATATATATATATATATATATAAACATTTGTCTAAAACTAGGTTCTGCCTTCTCTAACAGGTCAATCTACAGAAGGCATTGGCAGCGATCATGAAACCGCTCGAATGATAGAGACGGGCATGCCGGCAGTGTCTATTACTGTCTTCAGATGTTACGAGAGAGAGAGTTAGCGCCATCCTTGGATCGGGCAGTCATAGTGGTAGAGATGATATTATATAGTTAGACCAGAAATACGTCCTGATGACGTATGTAAGATCTAGTTGGAGAATATCATCTGCTGCCTGGCCACTTGGTCTACGAGTTGCTTAACACGTGTTTCCGTTTATAAGGCTTCGTTCTTCAGCAATCCGTTTATTCAGGTTTAATGTGAATCAGCTGAGTCCATAAATGCAAATCCCAGTCATCAAGCGCGGGAAAATCGGCGAACAATCTTTGCCGCACGGGGTTCGATTGTTTCGACACTGCACAGTATAGATATTAAGTGAAGCAAATCACTTCTGGCTGTTCTGCGCACCACATGACAGTGCACAGCGGGCTTGTTATCTTAGTCCAATGTTTAAACACTCTGCTTGATATTTAAACTTACGGAAAAGAAAAACGAAGGGACTTTTTAAGAGACATCGAGTCATGGATACAACAACTTTCTAAAAATCTAAATTACGTATAATTACATCAATGAACTTTTCGCTTTGCGTATGGCTATGTCGGCCACGCACATCCTGTATCGCACTCACGTATGTAAATGCACGAGTCTCACAATTCTAAATAATTTGACCGCTGTACCATACACCTCTTTGAGTAATAAAGATTATTTTATATTTGAACGGGTAGCTTAAGTGTGCGGCTGTTCAATTTGGGCTGTACCTTTCGTTGCCTAACGGAGGTAAACAAAATGGCTAACTCTGCTACCGTTTATTTTAGCTTTGTTACGCGTATTTATTCGGTGGGCTATCGAACAGTAGGTAGCTGGCAGACAAAATAAATATTTGAGAAGCCGAACGGCGCGAAACTCAACGGCAGATTTATAACTGTCGCCATTTTCCACTCGTCCAAATACTATGCATGGTGCCTTTTGTCTGGCATGTTACTGACATGCCACAACCATCGAAGCTGTCATGCCTCGGTGATAGCAATTGTCATCTGGCCAATAAATATTAAAACAATATAGTAAAAGCATGCCAACAGATTCAGCATAATAGTGATGAACGATGTGATAAGATAATATAAGATACTAAGTATACGTCGAAAAACAGATGTACAACAAATTGCATGAATAATCTATATAAACGCCACGCGTTGCACTAACCACCGTCTAGAACAAAAAGGAAAGGCTGTCCTACGTGAAGATACGACGTCTTCCGCCCAACCAAGAGGGCAATAGTGGCTACGGTTGAGCGGTCGATGAGAGCAGAGGATCCACGAAGGCAAGAGGAATGTCCCTTCGCAAGCTGCCCAAGCATTCCCGTCGATCCTCCTTTGTCCGGTCGGTGAAGTGTCGACACCGAATACAACTTCATCAGCGTGTTATGTCTCTAGATTAGATAGGGCAGATTGTCAGACACTGAAGAGTGTATTGCCGCAGTCAACAACTGCCATTATCTAACCATGCCAAATACCATGTATAGTGTCTTGTGTCTAGATGTCTGATAAACAGTTTCCGGGCTTTGATTTTGCCTTAATTAATGTACAAAGAGAGAGACGGATTGACAGAAAAGCCACCTGACCAGTTATAGCACAATCAGACAGCAGTAGGGCTATTGGAGAAACTCTAGATATTTCGACATATCGGACCCTTAGAAGGCTATCTTTTTAGGGCTTGTAAATAGGGTTAAAATGACTTAATTGAAAAAGGAAAACAATCAATCCAATGACAATAATATTATTAGTACTTATAGTAACAAAAACACCAACAAGCTCACAAACAAATAAACGATATGCTCTGGCGGGCGTCTTTGCAGGAAGAGTGCAGTTAAAGCTGGTCGGGCTACTTCAACTGTGTGGCAGCGTGGTCTAGGGTACTAGTCCGCTAGCCACTTCATTTATTTGTGGGGTGTGATTGGCAAATATCTTACTACAAAGTATAACTCGAAAAATCAATACGAATAATATGAAAAATTATATACGGTTGTCATCTACCGGGGTGTCGCCCCATGTGTGTTCGGTCCCCATTGTTGATAAAAAAAATTTGAGCAATGCTCATTGAGACTAGATGATACGCCATATACCACTTAGACTCATCAGCCGCCGTGCTGCCACAAGATTTGTTAGGAAAACCCTGGATATGTCAGGGTATACTAATTTTATCCATTAGTATAGTCCGCCCCTCAGTGCATTGATAATATGCTGCACGAAGATTCCAGGCCCGTAGGCAATGGGGTACGATCTAGAATTAAAAACAACTTCCTTAAAAAAAATAGTAAAAAAATTAGTGAGCAGCGAATTTGATTGCACACAATCTTACTATTTGGCCCAATGTTTTTTCCATCCTCTTTTCTATTTTGTCATTTTAATTGCCTTATGCAATGCTCTTCGTGCTTCTCTGGACTCTTCCAGTTGATTTGTTAGGAAAACCCTGGATATGTCAGGGTATACTAATTTTATCCATTAGTATAGTCTGCCCCTCAGTGCATTGATAATATGTTGCACGAAGATTCCAGGCCCGTAGGAAATGGGGTACGATCTAAAATTAAAAACAACTTCCATAAAAAAAATTGTAAAAAAATTAGTGAGTAGCGAATTTGATTGCACACAATCTTACTATTTGGCCCAATGTTTTTTCCATCCTCTTTTCTATTTTGTCATTTTAATTGCCTTATGCAATGCTCTTCGTGCTTCTCTGGACTCTTCCAGTTGATTTGTTAGGAAAACCCTGGATATGTCAGGGTATACTAATTTTATCCATTAGTATAGTCCGCCCCTCAGTGCACTGATAATATGCTGCACGAAGATTCCAGGCCTGTAGGAAATGGGGTACGATCTAGAATTAAAAAAACTTCCATAAAAAAAAAAATTAGTAAAAAAATTAGTGAGTAGCCAATTTGATTGCACACAATCTTACTATTTGGCCTAATGTTTTTTCCATCCTCTTTTCTATTTTATCATTTTAATTGCCTTATGCAATGCTCTTCGTGCTTCTCTGGACTCTTCCAGTTGATTTGTTAGGAAAACCCTGGATATGTCAGGGTATACTAATTTTATCCATTAGTATAGTCCGCCCCTCAGTGCATTGATAATATGCTGCACGAAGATGCCAGGCCCGTAGGAAATGGGAAACGATCTAGAATTAAAAACAACTTCCATAAAAAAAAATTAGTAAAAAAATTAGTGAGTAGCCAATTTGATTGCACACAATCTTACTATTTGGCCTAATGTTTTTTCCATCCTCTTTTCTATTTTATCATTTTAATTGCCTTATGCAATGCTCTTCGTGCTTCTCTGGACTCTTCCAGTTGATTTGTTAGGAAAACCCTGGATATGTCAGGGTATACTAATTTTATCCATTAGTATAGTCCGCCCCTCAGTGCATTGATAATATGCTGCACGAAGATGCCAGGCCCGTAGGAAATGGGGAACGATCTAGAATTAAAAACAACTTCCATAAAAATTTAATAAAACAAATTGTGAGTAGCGAATTTGATTGCACACAATCTTACCATTTGGCCCAATGTTGTTTTCCATCATCTTTTCTATTTTGTCATTTTAATTGCCTTATGCAATGCTCTTCGTGCTTCTCTGGACTCTTCCAGTTGATTGGAAAGTTCTCTGCCGGTGTTTTGTCTGCGGCGCGTGCATACCCATCGCAAAGAGTGGCAGGTTCTTTGCTTTTCGGCGATCTAGCTCTTCCACCAGTAGCACGGGTGGCGATTGGCTATCTTAGGGTGTGAGCTGAAGCTGGATTCTCGGCAGGCTTTTTCTAGTAGTGCAAGGATTTCCACTGCCGAGATGCGGTACTTTTATTTTCAACGTCCTTTGTAGGCGGGTATAATTTAGACTGGGGTGTGATTGGCAAATATCTTACTACAAAGTGTAACTCGAAAAATCAATACAAATAATACGAAAAATTATATACGGTTGTCATCTACCGGGGTGTCGCCCCATGTGTGTTCGGTCCTCATTGTTGATTAAAAAAAATTTGAGCAATGCTCATTGAGACTAGATGATACGCCATATACCACTTAGACTCATCAGCGGCCGTGCTGCCACAAGATTTGTTAGGAAAACCCTGGATGCGGTACTTTTCGTTTCAACGTCCTTTGTAGACGGGTATAATTTAGACTGAGAAGGCCTTGCCGCTGTTTGGGGAGAATAGGCTGGAATTAAGTTAAATTAACGGAGAAGGTCGTGTAGAGATGGTCGGATGGAGTTTCTTGCTCCCTGTGGATCCCCCAGTCGGTTCGGAAAGTTAATACAAACGTCAAATCTAACGTTGATCTGTATCTGCCGTTGTAAAAGGTGTATCCTGGGGTATTCCAAAGTTGTAGATCTACCAAAATTGTCCATTCTAGAAGAATCTCTTTGTTCCTTGATTAGGAGCTGCTTCGACAAAGACCGTGGGCCGCATTAAAGTCCCCCTCCACAATCGTTTTTCGGCAACCGCGGGTGCTTATGCTGAAGTCAAGTTCGGAGAGGAAGTCCTTATTGCCCCACTGAGATGGGATGGTGGTCCTGTAGGAATACCTTGATCGAAGAGAACTTCTTGCCAGCGTGGGGTCCACGTGTCAAAGCTGTGTTCGAGGGGTCTGGAGAAGTAGTAGGACGTTTGCGTCATCTTCGGCCGCAAACTTAGACTACAGGTCGTATACACTAGGGGCTCTGCGGAGGTTGATTTACAGCATTGTAAAGTTACTGGTTATATTGTTCATGGTTTGTTCGGAGGTTTATGACCCGATGCGTACATGCTGGGTACTGCGTCGCAGTTGCGAAATATCCATAAATGTTACATATATAGCACCTAACGTTGGCCATGCAGCTCTATCCAGCGTGTCCTTGTTCTCCGCATTTGAAGCAGTGAAATTAGGTTGCTCGAGTTGCAATACAATCCTTGGCCATATGGTTAAAACTCGTTGACACAGTGAGCACTGTGATACCGAGATTATTCGTCTATGCGGCACCGGGTCCAACCAAAATTGTTTGTCATAGAAGCCCTTGAGCTTCCACGGGGACACTCCAGCAATGCATTAGTAGTCGCCTGCCCGGATTTTTTTAGGAGGTCCAGGATGAACGCCATTTTTGGTGCTCCGTTCTTAGTGAGTCCCTTGAGGATGTCTTTCGGCTCGATGTACTCATCTAGGTCAGATTGCGACAGGCTTGGTCTATGAGGGCGCTCGAGCTGTCGCGTCCAAATATGCTTTCTGCAGTCCGAGGAATTGTGGCGATAGTCGGCCGTCGAATGAAGCGATCGTCCTTATCATATATATATATATATATATATATTTGTTAATGCAATTTCTATTGGCGGAGTGAGAGAAGTAATCAGTAGTCACCTTATATGCACGTACATTTTCTATTCATAAGAACTACAATATGATTTAAACATCTAATATATATAAGCATGTCACATTAATAGGACGCGGAGACAATATAAGACAATGTCTGTCATAATAGAGTAATTTATTTATATATACAGACAATCGGTTCAATAAGTTCCGGAACTGCCTCGAACTATAATAATTAATGATGCCATAATATAATGTATTGAGATGTTCCCAGAATTGGGTGGTTGTGGAAGACACTTCAGCTTTCCAGTCCAAATCGAAACGCTACTTGTCTGTCGCACAAAAAGTTCGGTCCCGAAACTTACTGAACCGACAGAATATATGCATATATTTAGATTTAAGACCAATTTTGTTTATGTATGCCTCGCCTCTGCTGGTCGATTGGAGAGTGAGTATGAGGATTACCTGTACGTTATAACTTTACATATAGAAACGTATATACGCGTTCCCTACTACAAATATATTATGTTCTGCTTTCGGTTCAGTTTTTGCCTTTTAACTTGATTTAACCTGTTTGTCTTGCTATGTAAAAATGGCTCGTTCAGCATGTGAAATGTACTAAATAAGGACACCCTTAGGGCTATTTTTTTTATTTAAGATCTCCGTCACTATAGGTGGGCTACTAGAGCCATCCAGGATGGTCGAAGATTCATGACCCTGGTCCCTAACAAGTTTGTCAAGGCCAGGCGGTCCTGATACGGTTCTGATGAACGACAGATATAAAGTGCCAGGTTTCAAATGTTTCATACGGGCCGATCACGTGTTCGTCACCGTGAAGTCCGTTGGGTTTCGCTTGACCTTGCCCTCCCCAAAGCATCTTTGTCTCTCGCATCCATCATTTGAAGTCGTAGTATTGCCGCCAGCTGTATAATCGTCATCATAAGTGTCTAAGCAGCCACATTATCGTCGAGGATTAAACGCTTCTGCCCCAAGGTTCGGGCAAGCACAAGACTATCAGGAGCCATGCGCGAAAAATAAAATGGACGCGACTTCAGTGTGTGAACAGGGCCAACGACGCTTCTAAACGAGAAATGTTGCTGACGATCGTGTTGAAACAAAACCACCGGGGACGGTGGCAGCAGCAAGAATACCAGGGAACACCAGCACAGGGAACAACAACAAAAACAACAAGAATGATTTACTAGCGCCTCGGGCCATTTTGAGAAGACAGGAATAGCCAAGATTTTAGGACAGCTTTTCCTGATGCAGCAAGTTCAACTATCCAAATAGACCAAGGGTAGCTCTACATGCTCATGTCATTGCAAGCAATGACGGACACTGACACCAACAATAACATTGTCACCACGGTCAGCGACGACAACAATACCAACAACAACAACAATTGTAACAACGACAACAACAATGCTAACAACAACAATACTAACAACGACAGCAACAACAACAACAACAACAACAATAGTAACAACAACAAGAACAACAAATACAACGTGAACAACTGCTGTGTTTTTCTGATGCTTTGCTTTTGCTTTCGTTTCTCGTATTGTGCCTTCCGTGGGAAGGTATACCGAGGGTTTTGCCGTGCTACCTCAGCCGTCATCGAATGCGAGGCGTCAGACATCCCCGAAAGCGTCTACTAAACAAAATGAGC
Source organism: Dermanyssus gallinae (assembly GCA_003439945.1). Taxonomy (NCBI): domain Eukaryota; kingdom Metazoa; phylum Arthropoda; class Arachnida; order Mesostigmata; family Dermanyssidae; genus Dermanyssus; species Dermanyssus gallinae. The sequence continues at coordinate 443,359 of QVRM01006033.1, forward strand.
TGCCCGCCATAATCGTCACTATCATGATGATGATGATGCTGATCATCATCATCATCATCATTATTATTATTATCATCATGGTCCTCGTTCGTCATTGCTGCTCTCACGAACACCACCGTGCATTCTAGTAAGCTGCAAAAGGTCGCCGCTGTCCACCATACGTAACCCCTAAACGTAGCCTGTGCTTATTCGTCTGGTTCCGCTGTTGGTCGTGGCCACATTTGCCCTAGTCATTGTCGTCGGCGTCTGCGCCGTCGTCGTCATTATTGTCGAAATAGTTGTTGTTGTTGCTGTTGCTGTTGCTGCTGTTGTTGTTTCTGTTATTGCTGATGCCGTTTTTGCTGGCATTGTTGAGATTGCTGCTTTGTTTTAATAGGAGTAATAATAGCAGTCGTTGGCTCTGTTGTTTTCCTGCGCCGCCGCTGGAGTTGTCGCGATGGTTGGTGGTGTTGCGGCTCTAATTAAAAAGATGAGCGGGCAGAAACGCCAACAGCAGCCCAGCATCATCATCGGCAACGCCAGGCCCGACCAACCAACCGACAAATTGGTGAATGGACAAACGGATGGATAGATGAAATGATGGATGAGTGGATGGATGGGTAAATGAATAGGTGAATATATGAATTAATGGATAGATAAATTGATTGATATATTTATGAATGAATGAGTGGATGGATGGGTAAATTAATAGGTGAATATATGAATTAATGGATAGATAAATTGATTGATATATTTATGAATGAATGCATGGATGAGTGGGTAAATGGATAGGTGAATATATGAATGAATAAATAGATAAATTGATTGATATATTTATGAATGAATGCATGGATTGATGGCTCGATGAGTGAATGGATGGATAGCTAGATGAGTAGATGAGTAGATACATTAGTGGACGAAGCATACATTGATAAATGGATGGATGACTTGACGTATGGAGGGTTGAACAAATGATGATTGATGGCTAGATGGATGAATGGAAGAATGCATTGATGGCTAGATGGATGAAGGGAAGAAGAAATTGATGGCTGGATGGATGAAGGAAAGAAGGAATTGATGGCTGGATGGATGAAGGGATGAAGGGAAGAAGGAATTGATGGCTGGATGGATAAAGGGAAGAAGGAATTGATGGCTGGATGCATAAAGATAAGACGGAATCGATGGCTGGATGGATGAAGGGAAGACGGAATTGATGGCTGGATGGATGAAGGGAAGAAGGAACTGATGGCTGGATGGATGAAGGGAAGAAGGAAGTGATGGCTGGATGGATGAAGGGAAGAAAGAATTGATGGCTAGACGGATGAAGGGAAAAAGGAATTGATGGCTGGATGGATGAAGGGAAAAAGGAATTGATGGCTGGATGGATGAAGGGAAAAAGGAATTGATGGCTGGATGGATGAAGGGAAGAAGGAATCGATGGCTGGATGGATGAAGGGAAGACGGAATTGATGGCTGGATAGATGAAGGGAAGAAGGAATTGATGGCTGGATGGAAGAAGGAATTGATGGCTGGATGAATGAATAGAAGAATTAATTGACGAATAGACAGACGACCGGCGCCTGTTTGAAGCTTGTGTTCACTCGTCGAGAGCGGCCGGCTAGAAACGGACGCAGTGCCGTACTTGGTGCGACGTCACTGAAACGCGGTCACCCAGCAGCAGCAGCAGCAGCAACAACAACAGTAGCAGAATTATTGTTGTTGTTCATCTTGGCCGTGTAAGAAGTGTACTTCAGCCCCACAGAGCCTTGCGGCCATGCTGCAACAGCAGCCCCAGAAGTAGTCGGTAGTCGACAGCCGCAGAGGCCGCGGGTAAACAGTGGCAGGTAACGACCAGAGGGAAATGCTGGCACGATCGCGGCGACAAACAAGCATCTCTAGGCGACTTCGACGATGACTTCGGCGACACCGCCCTGGTTGGTTGTCGCCGGTGCTGTTATGGTCTTTGTCGATGTCGTCGTCATCGTCACTACAGTCGGTACCGGCGCGGGCTTTTAACTGTCTTCATTTACTTGTTTGTATTTCTCTTCCTCCTCTTCTTCTCACTCTTCAGCTTCACTTTCATTTTCTTCGTCGGCTCAGTCATCGCTGACCGCGCTGGCCCAGGTACAGGTACAGAGGCGCATGCGACAGCTAGTCCACACCCCGCATCGCGGAGAAACGGAACCTGTCGTTGGCGAAACACCTACCTACGACCCGTTAAAGGTAGGTAAAAGCAGCGAGATAAATAGCAGCCCTTGTATGAAGGTATACAGAATCCCCGTCTACTTTTTATTCATATAACACAGCCCTTGTTGCAAACCTTGGAGTGCATACGAAGCTCTGGCCAGATTAGAAGGGAAATTAGCATAACGACGTCAATAACAACACTAGCAACGACGTAAATGACAACACTAAACAACGCCAACAGCAAACGTTCAATCATAACAGCAAGAAGAAAAACAACAAAAAGTATAGCAACAGCAGCGATAGTTGCTCAACAACAATAATGCAAAGCAATATCAGTTGCAACAACAACAACAACAACAACAATAACAACAACATCAAACATAAACGTTCGAAACCAGAAGATTATAAACAATATCAATGCTCAGGAGAAGCGCAACAACAATATGGCAAACAAAAACAAGTGCAAAAGTAACACTAGCGGCAGCAGCAGCAGCAATAATAACAATAACAACAACGACAATCATAACAAGTGCAACAACAATAATAACAACAACAACAACAACGAGAGCACGTGAACAGCAGCAGCAGCAGCGGCGACATCATGAGGGGAATTTCTGCTGCTGCTGTTGCTGTTGCCGTTGTCGCGGCCGCTGAATGGCAGGACGACCATCGTGTGCCTCGCCTCAGCATCGTGAATCAGCGTCGTTGTCGAGTCTCTTTAATGGCGCCTCTAACAAACAGTAGCTGAAAAGCGCAACTAGGGCCGCCGCGCCAATGGCGGTTGTGTTGTCGAGTGTCCACAGCCACAGTGCTGGGCTGTTTGTCTGACGGTCTGTCCGTCCGTCCGTCTGTTCGGCCGCACGTACGGAAGACCGGCCGCCTGGCGAGCCGGCTTGCCGTGCAGTCCCACTTTTAACCGCTGCTGCTGCTGTTGCTGCTGCTGCTGTCGCTTCCGCATGCCGCATAGCATTCGGACCAGCAGCGCCGACGGCGAATGCAGCGACAACGATTATCACAGGAACAGTAACCAACAACGACAGCAACAACATCATCAACAGCAGCAGCAACAACAACAACAGTAGCTGCAACAACAGCAACAACAAGAGTAGCTGCAACAACAACAACAACAACAACAACAACAACAGTAACACCGACAACAACAACAACAACAACAACAAAAATAATAGCTGCAACAACAACAAAAATAACAACTGCAACAACAACAGCAACACCGACAACAACAACAACAACAACAGCAACACCGAAAACAACAACACCAACACCAACAACAGCGACAACACCGACAACAAAAAATGGCGCGGTTGCAGCGATTAAAACGAGTGTAGTGCGGGTACACACTCTAGCGACTGTCGACGAAAATACCACAACCACTATTAGTACGACGACTAACTATTACACTAATAAATCAGCAGCTAGACGGATATAGCGACGGCAACATATATTTATATATATATATATATATATATATATATATATATATATATATATATATATATATATATATATATATATATATATATATATATATATATATATATATATATATATATGTATATATATATATATATATGCTGGATACGGATGCGCTAAATAGAGGTGTATGTCACACTGACTTTAGACAATAAGAAATAAATAATACATTCTGGTTTACATAGTTTCCATTGTCATACCTATTAGTTTAGGCTAAAAAAAACCATTTTTATTCAATAAAAAAACACGGATACATAAGAGAGACTTATTTAAGACGGCATTCTTTTTAATGGCAACCCTAACAACTAAATCATCCAAAGACACCGAAGCGTATTGAACCTGTATAAGTAATAGCTCCAAAAACGTCCGTGTTGTTGTTGCGGTTGTTGTTGCTTTTGTTGTTCTTCCCGTCATTGCCGCCGTCGCTAGATCTGTCTAGCTGCTGATTTATGACCGGCATAATAGAAAATGTTTTGTAATCATATGTTCAAGTTTGTTATATTGTGAATTGCAACTGTAAATAGGGCAATGTATATGTATATTCAAGCATCCTGCCATCACGACATACGCATGGGCAAACGCTCCGACCCTGTAGTCTTTTACACATATCTATAATGATATGACTGATCACACATTTTGTCACACACCTGTGCTCCTATACGCATGTATGTTTGTATGCGTTTGTACTCGTATACTGGGAATATGAATAACGAGCTGATCGCGGTTGGCCACTCACATGCTCTGCAAAAGGGTTTTATGCCAGCGAGTTTGGTATTCAAAAAATGTTTGTAAAATATCATAATTTTGGAACCTCTTTTAAGATCGTCCTCATTTTTTTTAATGGGCACCCTGGAATCTTCACAATATCAACTTTCATTTTGGTTAAAGTATATGAATTTGACATATTCAAAGTAGGCGTCAGCGGCAACTAAAGAGTTAAAGATCTTCTAAAACAAGCCTCCAAGTTTGTACGTATCAGAAATGTAAGATTTTTGCTCGAGGAGCGACCATGGAGAGCGGGTACCTTTATATATCAAGGCGGTGTCCTATCCGTCAAACAACGTGCATGGTCACAGCGCGCATATTACTAGTCCCTTCACTAACATAACGAGCCCGGTGGCGTGGTGCATTCGTCTGCGCCTCGCGACCGGAGGAGACACATAGGTGCGCGGGTTTGAGCCCCACCGGTGCACATTTGTATTTATGGGGGTCCGTCTAGGAAGCAATGCGAATAAGCAGTTTCGTGGACGTTAAATCTTGGCTAAAGGACAGCCCGAATAAGTTTTAGGTAGGGTAGCAGATCGCACCTAGATCAACAAGGCTTTTGCAAAAACACTACGCGTGGCTGAGTTGCTTCAATTGTATAAGGAACGTTCGGGACGTCCGGCTTGACACGGCTTACCCATATCTCATAGTTGAAATAGCCATAATGTGGCATGGCGTGATAGTTGGCGGTCAAGCTCAAGCATGTATCAACTTGCAGGTCTTGTTAGGTCTTAAGTAGACAAACTTAAGCTTTGCAAGCACTCAAATCAATAAAATAGCCGTAGCAGTATTTTACTTGGCCTTTAAAATGTTAGAGCAACCGGTAACTAACGGTGAACTAAAAAATCTAGTTTCACGGATACACGGGATTGTTTTGTAGCGTAGGTTGAAAAAAAATCGTGAATAGACGACTTCTATTTTATGAAAGGAGGAGGCACGATAGACCTTTTGTCGTATAGAGGGAAGAGAAGAAGTGTTAAAGGATAGACTGGGGTACAAATTCCTGTAGATGCACAAAACTATTTCTGAGCCTTGTAAAACGCTGCAGCTTGGCATCCAACTATACCACACTGAGCCGAACTTTAGCGTTTGACATAATTTGACTTGCCTTCTAGAAAGGACTAGTAAGAAGGGACATGTGCAACAAATGTATGGTTCTCGATTGCTGCAAATACGTCTAAATGCTCATGGCAAACATTTACATGGATTTCAAGTCGCCGCCAGAAACCTAAACTCGAAATAACTAAATGAACTTAATAAACGCAAGCCATAAAATGCCTATAAAATTAGCGCGCAAAGCATAGCTAAGTAAAAACATTTATAACTGCGGGAGGTTGCTCTCAAGCAAAGACCTTCTTGCGCTTGACGAGAGTTAAACCAAAAAAGCTAAATTATAGCACGAAAATCTTTCTCTTCGGTACTCGCGCATGCGTCAATAGTACGTACACTATGAAATCCCTACCGCATTTGGTAGCAAAACGCTCTGCACCAAAGTACTGGAGGTTCCTCTTGCGCGGCGGAGTCCAATTGAGTTCTTTAATCAGGCATCTGAACACCCCCAGGAAGATAACGTGAGTTCACTGTTGTTCATAACTCTAAGTGATCTTCTATGAAACCTATGAAAAAAGAGTAGCATCGTACTGTGATGACCCTGCTCTATGCAGAGAATCCTGTTATCTATAGCCGAATTCGAACATACAAAAAACCCTACGTTACCTAATTAAGTCGTACTTTTTGCCTAACGGTTTCACAGTAAACGTTTCCCAAACCAAGGCTGTAAAATTTCGACACGGTGGACGACTTGCACTCGGAATCAAAAGTGCGTGGGAACACTTCATAGCTGCACAGCCCTGGCAGTGCGAAAATTGATTACGATTAATAAGGAGGATATTCTGAACGGATGGCAATGAGCCGTTTTTTTAGAACCCGACGGCATAACTCCGAAAAACACCAAATGCTTAATGAAGAAATGTCTCGCAATTTTATTTTCGATTAAATTGTCGTAGACCCACCGCTGAAAGAGAGGCGGCTTCTAAATAATTAAACGTAGGCATATGAAGATGGAAATGTTCCATAGCTCGAAATCTGCGCATACAGATGTTGCTTGACGTATACAACGCATTTAGCAGTGCATGGAGGAAGGTCGTTCTGAAGGCGATAGAGCAGCGTAGCTTTTGTGAAACCCGGAAACGATTCCCAAAGAAAACGTGGCGCACTATTTTACTTTCTTTGATGATAACGTCTTCTCTTAGCGGGACTAAGTACCTAGTACAGAAAGATGATACAAAACATAGCCATATAAAAACGGCAGGCTGAATGGGCCAAAACGGAAAGAGAAGCACCAGGGATGTGAACAAAGTCAGTAATCCCAGACCTCATGGAGTGGTACAGATGCAACCATGCAAAGGCTACTGCTTACCCATGCTTTTATTGGCCAGGGTGCCTTTAGACCCATGTGAAGGAGATTGGGAATGCTTAGGCGGGCACGTGTGTTTTGTGTAGCATCAGAGCTCTCCAGAAGATAAGGCTTGTCTTTAATGATAGACCATTCTCCATCCCTTACGGGCTCGGGACTAACCGTGAGGCGTAGCTTCAATGCACCGAGGGCCGGATATGTTGAGATATCTACTTTTTTCGGGCCGACCCTTAACCAACATTTAGCGCTTACGGAATTGCTTTTGCATTGCTTTGTAAAACGAACCCATAATTATAAATGTGGAACGGCAGGAATGCGAAATAGTGTAAGGCGCACGCGAATGCATTACGCCACTGGGCTGGACAGGCTGAGGTATCTAGGGTTTCCCCAATAGTTCATGCGGCAACGTGGTCAGAAGACGAGAGACCGAATTCTTAGTAAAGAGAGATTGAAATGTATTCCACGTTACCTAATTAAGTCGTACTTTTTGCCTAACGGTTTCACAGTAAACGTTTCCCAAACCAAGGCTGTAAAATTTCGACACGGTGGACGACTTGCACACACGCATAAGTTATCTCTCTAAGAAGAGCTGTAAAAAACTTTTGCTACCTTGGTATTGCCCTCCCTATCCGGGGTATAATTTTTTGAGCACACGGAACTCTGCAGAAAAGCATTAGACGCCGGGCTAGAGCACAAAATCCCGCACAGCTTTTTATCAAAGCGTGCACGAGGCTTTTCTGTTCGAAAGTGCCATCAATAGCTAGTTGCGGAATCAAAAGTGCGTGGGAACACTTCATAGCTGCACAGCCCTGGCAGTGCGAAAATTGATTACGATTAATAAGGAGGATATTCTGAACGGATGGCAATGAGCCGTTTTTTTAGAACCCGACGGCATAACTCCGAAAAACACCAAATGCTTAATGAAGAAATGTCTCGCAATTTTATTTTCGATTAAATTGTCGTAGACCCACCGCTGAAAGAGAGGCGGCTTCTAAATAATTAAACGTAGGCATATGAAGATGGAAATGTTCCATAGCTCGAAATCTGCGCATACAGATGTTGCTTGACGTATACAACGCATTTAGCAGTGCATGGAGGAAGGTCGTTCTGAAGGCGATAGAGCAGCATAGCTTTTGTGAAACCCGGAAACGATTCCCAAAGAAAACGTGGCGCACTATTTTACTTTCTTTGATGATAACGTCTTCTCTTAGCGGGACTAAGTACCTAGTACAGAAAGATGATACAAAACATAGCCATATAAAAACCGCAGGCTGAATGGGCCAAAACGGAAAGAGAAGCACCAGGGATGTGAACAAAGTCAGTAATCCCAGACCTCATGGAGTGGTACAGATGCAACCATGCAAAGGCTACTGCTTACCCATGCTTTTATTGGCCAGGGTGCCTTTAGACCCATGTGAAGGAGATTGGGAATGCTTAGGCGGGCACGTGTGTTTTGTGTAACATCAGAGCTCTCCAGAAGATAAGGCTTGTCTTTAATGATAGACCATTCTCCATCCCTTACGGGCTCGGGACTAACCGTGAGGCGTATCTTCAATGCACCGAGGGCCGGATATGTTGAGATATCTACTTTTTTCGGGCCGACCCTTAACCAACATTTAGCGCTTACGGAATTGCTTTTGCATTGCTTTGTAAAACGGACCCATAATTATAAATGTGGAACGGCAGGAATGCGAAATAGTGTAAGGCGCACGCGAATGCATTACGCCACTGGGCTGGACAGGCTGAGGTATCTAGGGTTTCCCCAATAGTTCATGCGGCAACGTGGTCAGAAGACGAGAGACCGAATTCTTAGTAAAGAGAAATTGAAATGTATTCCATGTGCTGATTTTACGGACGTCGTTATGAGGGGATAGAAGAATATAGATGAAAAAGAGGCATGAGCACATGATAGGCCGCCAGCAGGCTAAAAATGGAAAGAGAGGCAAGCATTTCCTCATGTACATTAAACTTATACCGTAGATGTCCTGCTTATAGAGTTTGGAGATCACCAGGTTTTCAAAGGGGATGAGAGCCCCACGCTATGCAGACCACCGGAGGTAAGCAGGTTTGTTTCTGGCTCTGTAAAAAAGTTTGCTCAATTCATTCATAACTCTGTAATTCTTAAAGATTTTCACGATCACTCAATTGGCTCATAAGTCTGTAACTCTAACACATTCCCGAAACTCTGTTACTCTATTACATTGTTATGATTTGAGCTATTGGACGCTTCTACATATAGCGTAGTAGTATTAAACAAGAAGTGAGCCTTGGGGGACTCTTGGCGAAGGAGTCTCGGTCTAGAGTTTAATTATAAATGCCTAGCTCTAGAAATAAGCACCACATTTTGGAGTGATTCTTGGCAGTAGTCCTATGCCTATCATCTTCGTTAGTAGTACCTAACTCGTTTCATTATATCATAATAATTTTGTTAATTGCTCTCAAACAAAGCATCTTCGTCAAGATCATTTGTAGTATAATATCATATGACAGGCAGTTCGTTACTGCCGTCTTAAGAAACAAGAATATGTAGGGGCCTCCCCCCAAGCACTCGACTAACTGGTACTCATCGCAATTTTGCGACAAGTGCACTCAGAGTACCCCTCGCGAAATTTGATTATAGAGGTGACTCAAAACACGCAGGTGGAGTACAACGCCTTTTTGATATGCCAGGTCTAGTCGTAAACAGCCTCAAAATGTTGAGCACTAGTAGTACTAATCGCATGACCCGGACAGGTCATGCAAATACTGAGCATCAGCACTCTAGAACATTGTAGAAGATTGTTTCTGCATAGCGACCGCTATCGGAGCCAAATGTTGCCCGCCTTAAGAGCTAAAAAGACTGGATTGTAAGCGCACAGTGGCTCACATAGGGCAACAAATGACTTTTGGGAGGTAGGAAGAGTAGCGGAAATAGAATCACGTGGATAGGGTGACAGGAAGGGTTACGCATATAGCTACTAGTCCTCTACAAATAAGGATCTAAATACTAGAGGTGTTTCTGGATGAGATTGGCCAAAGCATGAGGGCGCAGGAAACATGAGGAAAAGTGATAACAGGTGACTCCAACGCAGCGAGTGCAATACAGGGAAGTCGGACAAAGGCGGCATGAGACCTTCCAGAGGTAGGCCGTTGGAAGACCTCTAATGACAGTATACTGAGGAAATACATCTGATAACACTAAACTAAGAAAATACATCTGATGACACTAAACTGAGGAAAAACACCGAACTTCAGGCGAGATGCACCGCCTGGTTACCAAGGTGTCCAACGAACACGGCCTGCAAAAAGGTTGCACCACGGACAAAATACTGGTAAACCTACGAAATGCGAAAGGTTAGGAAGGCATCTATTTGACTGAACCGAACGTACACAAGTGCTCAACTAGATAGTCGAGGTTGGAATAGAACGGCTCAGGAGGACTATCGCAAAGTGGTGGCATGGTCTAGGGAACTAGAGCGCTAGTCATGGTTGTCATCTCCCAGGGTGTCGCCGGTTTGATCCCTGCTGTTGATCGAATTTTCTTTGAGCGGTGCTCATTGAGAATAGATGATAAATCATACCACTAAGAGTCAGCGGCCATGCTGCCACAAGGACTGCTGGGGAAACCCTAGGTATCTAAACACGGCCCTCGGTGCCTTGAGTATATGTCTCAGGATGAATTCCAAGACCTAAGAATGCCCTTTCACAGTTTAGCTTCTGCAAGAATAAGTCGGCTCCGCATGCGCTGGCAAAGATCCTGCGAAGGGCGTACGAGAACACCACGTGCTCCCGCAAGACTTTGTTCTACTTTTGCCTTCAGACACTACTAGTGAAACTGGTAGAATCCACCGCCTGTACACCTCTCCTGTCTGGCGCTTAGGTTGGTCGGCTACCGGTAGGACCTAGAGACGACGCAAAGAAGGATCGGGATGCCCGCGTTTACCGGACGTACGAACATACTATTTTTGCCGGGAAGAAAAGCAAGAGAGCCTTTGGTGGACAGCTGGAATTAATCTTGCAGCACAAATCTTCACAATCGCGGCGTGTCGAGAAGAATAGCCTTGGTCTGCAAAGCGGACCGTTTCACGATGAGTTCTTGCTTCAGGCAGTCCAACAGTCTTGCATAATATTCTCCTGAGATCGTTTTACCGCTCTCAAGGTAGTCGACCAGAATTATTCCACGTTGGTCCCAAAAAACCGTTGCCATCATCTTTCCGGCCGATGCCGTTGTCCGCACCCTCTTCGGAGGTCCTTCACCAGGTGCACACCATTGGCGAGATGCTTCTTGGGTCTCGGGAGTGTAGTGATGGACCCAGCTTTCATCGACGGTCACGAATCTGCGCCAAAAATCTGACGGATTTTTCGACATCTTGGCTAAATTTCGCTGTGAAGCGGAAACACGCGCGTCTTTTTGGCCTTGGTTGAGCAAATGCGGCACTCATTTTGCTCTGAGTTTTTTCATCTTCAAGTTCTCGTGCAGGATGAAATGCACACTACCCAAACTGATCCCCAAGGCCTCCGATATCTCCTTAATGTTCACTCGCTTATCTGCGGCAACGATTTTCCGCACTTTTTCCACGTTTTCCTCATCAGTTGCCGTTTTTGGGCGTCCTGAACGTAGTTCATCCTCGGTGCTCCTGCGACCTCTTTTTAACTCATTAATCCAGTTGGAAACAGTGGCAAAATATGGCGCAGAGTCACCGTACACCTCGTCTAACTCAGTTTTCACTTGGGTCGCATTCTAACTTTTGAAATAAAAACGCTTGATAACCACTCGAAACTCTTTTTTCTCAATTTTTCAAAATCACGCCGATACGTTGCACGAAAAAAGCGATCAAACGAAATCGCAACGGCCAATCACCATAATATTTTGACTGCTAGCAATCGAAAAGTTGGCGTTTCCAATTCTGAAAAGCTTATTTTAAGAACTTGTTGAACTACCTGTATTATGCTTCTTGTTTACGCGCCCCTTTAACAAATGCTTGAATGAAGGCTCGATTGGGTGGCATGGAACAGCCTCCTGCAGCCACTCTTCAAACAGAAACGCCAAGGTCCAATGGAACTAAATGGTCATTGCCATTGCTAGAGTATGTACCCTCTTGTCGGAGACGCCCCAATATAAAGATTCGGTATATACGACACCCAAAATGAAAAATCCAGTTTAAATAACATGCATTTATTCGAGGACGATCTGCGGCAGATGCGGCAACTGGCTAGAATGCGTCACAACCCGCCTGCAACATTAATTAACTTTTACAAACAGCTTCAACATACGTAGGCGTTTTAAAAGACTATGGATGCTAGCATTTCTTGCTCATATTAGTTACCTAAAACGTTTTTTTTATTACAGCATAAGGACCCTGTAAATAATATATGATAACTCGGGCACTTAACGTAGCTTTTTTAGTTCTTTCTAGTCCTCCCTCATTTTTACTCTATACGTAGCTGAGCTTTAAAATTTGATAGGCAGAGCTAAGGTTTTTTTCGTGCTGCCAGACTGTTTTAGCAAATATGATTGCGTAGGCAGCTTCAGTGGACGTTGCAGTTTTGAACGTCATACATATTTGTATGTATCAAAATTCAAGGAACGTACTTAACGGCAAGATCGAACATATATCTGTCAAGCGATGCCTATAGTAAAATAAATAAACTTACCTCTTTGATGTTGATGAGCATTGATAGATATCTACAGGAGCTTTTTTTATCTTTTTTTTTGTAGAGGTGGAAAATGCTTTACGCACACCCTCCGATGTTAATGAAGGGTAGTGTGGGACTAAACGCCGGGGAAGAGTATAATACTCAATCCAATCCGCGCGTTCTACCCACTAAAAACCACCTCTCCCACCCTCTTCTGGTTCGGAATTGTGAACCATTACATCGAGACCAGAAGAGGGGAGTCCCGTGCTGCGACCCTCTCCTTAGTCTACGAGTATGTCCCGAGCAGAGAGTGGGTCCTGCTCGGGAGTGGACACTAGAGGCCTAGTGTTGAATCGCGATCTGCGGCGATCTTCCTGGCGACATCTACAGGAGCTACCTGTTCACCGTAGCGCCTACATGCCACTCTAATTGAAACATGAGAATGCTTTTTGAGAGAACTTTACCGGCCTCCATAGAACAAAATCGCCTTAGTTCACAATGCAAAAGGCGATGGTGTCAGTTAAGGCTCACGTTAGTGTTATCACAGCAACGTGCAGATGGCGCATTTTTTGTATATGAACGGAATCGTATCTACCTTTGTAAGAAGGAATACAATGGCTGACATCTACGCAATATTTTACGTAACGTGACTTGCTAAAACTACTCGCTCCGTTCGATTGAAAGACGTTGTGCCCATGGGAAGGAAATTGCCAAGAGCGCACAAGTCAGGAAGGTCTCGTCGCATGCCATAACGATACGTACGCACTTGCCAGTAACTTTTGCAAGATGTCCTGTGAGAACAATAGAGATATCTTTTATAAGAGCAATATTTATACATTTTGTTTTCTATTTTACACGACTATCAGGTAAATAATATAAAGGTCACACACTCAGTTTAAAATGGGCGCACTATTGGTGATGACTAATCTATGCCGTAATAGTTTTTCAAGAAATCTCAGAAGAGCAAATTGAAACTAAATACCTACACCCATATTTGTACGCCTTGGTAACTGTATGAGCCCTGCAACGCCGGCTACCCTTTTAGTTGCGCAACTAAGTACCAAAGCAGAAAACTCATCTGCAAAACAGATAGTAGCTGTATAGCTTCTAGAAATCTAAGCATAATCATGATGACAATGTCTATTAAAAATGTCGACGCGACAAAGTAGAGACGATGACCTGCGGGCTATCGCAAATTCGATCTCGGTGCGATTCGTGCTCATTTTCAAAGCAGCTGTTCTGCGAAGATGGTCCAATAATTTAGGCTTACAAACGCGGTAGCATCTTTAGGTAAAAAAAAATCCTTTTGGGGCTGACTCTCAGCCAAGATTTAGCGTCCATGGGACTGCTTTTCGCATTGCTTCATAGACGGACCCCCATAAATACAAATGTGCAACGGTGGGGTTCGAACCCGCGCACCTATGTGTCTCCTCCAATTGCGAGGCGCAGACACATGCCACCACGCCACCGGGCTCGACAGCACCTTTAGGTAAACTTGCTAGAACTTGCATTAAAAAATAAAACAAAAAAACATTTTTGTTGAAAAAGGCTATCGATAAAAAGTACGTTTGGTACATCCAATGTGTCTGACGCGTTGAATATTGGATGTTGCCGTTGTCTCGTCCTGACCTACGCTAGACCATATGCATACGCATACGAGCTTCGAACAGACAAGCGCGCAGCTTGATCACAAGCAGAGAGCGTAGAACTAGCAACGTGAACGAAACAATAGCAAAATCCGAATAACGCGTCTAATACGCGCTGCAGGTCTTCATCATCATCATCATCGGCAACTTCATCACTGTCATAATCCTGCTTCTTTTCATCTGCTTTTCCAAGTTCTTCATGATCATCTTCTGCATTCTTCGTAGGGGCTTCTCCGCGCGATCTCCTGACCTTCAGATGACGTTTGCCCGATGTGCGCGGGGCAGCATCATCATCGCACACGTGTTGGCGCTTCTGCTGCTGCGTCGTCTGATACGACTATTACTACTACTACTACCACTGCTTCGAGAGCATGGCGAACTAGTGTACACGGGAGCATCCCCTGTGTGTATGTCTGTCCGGCCAGTCAGCCATCCGACCGTCTGGCAAGAGTTCGGTCAGTGTTCAATCGCTGATTCATACATTCATTCATTCAGCAAGCAAGCACTCAGCTTACCTCGCCCACTTCGAGCGGCGGCGGCGGCGGCGGCAGCAGCAGCAGCGAACCGCAGAGGAGCGCATCCTCCCGCTCTCGCGACCCACCGCGACGCACGGCCCGCCGAGATGAGGCTTTCGACACGCACGGTGGCGGGTTTTCAGAGGGGGGTGGCGCGTTGTGGCGCGCTGAGGGCGTTAGACTGCACTAGGCTAGCCTAGGAGGCTGGGCGGCCGATACGGCGGTGAGAGACAGACACTGCGAATTAGTGAGTGTGAGAAAGAAAGGAGGAGAGAGACAGAGATAGAAAGCGGAGAGCGTGTCTGTGCGGGGGAAAGAGTTTGCGTGAGCGAGAGAGGAGGTCGACATGTGTGGCGAGGGGAAGCATTTTAAACAAGTGCAACGCGGGCAAGAATGGCGCCCACCCTCTCTCTCTCTCTTTCTCTCTCCCGCTTTCCAGGTCGCCACCAGCAGGGCGCCCACCTATACACCCACCCGCATACAATAGGTATACCCAAGTATGCCCGTATACATATAGTGCGCGCTGATATCACTGTGCGTAGTAGGACCGACCCACTTGATAGTGAATTGATATACACATAGAAAATGAAGCAATAATTCGTATATATATATATATATATATATATATATGCTGCAACGCATACTATTTTAAAGCATTTTTTCTGAAGGTGTACATATTTGACTTATAGTAATAATAAACGAAAGTAAGTAAAAGAGTATATATACGTATATGCTGCAACACATACTATTTAAAGCAACATATATATATATATATATATATATATATATATATATATATATATATATATATATATATATACACATATACATATATATAAACAGACACGTCATTCTTAGAGATACTGCAACGATGAATGAATATCATATATTAATTGACAAAAGGTAGCAGCCGCAACAACAACAGCCTCTACAATGAGTGCCCAAAAATATTGGATAAAATGATTTGTGTCTGTCTATAAGGTTCGTCAGGCCGGCGAATATTAATCGCTGGACAATGCAATGCACAATGGTAAAGTCTGGCAAAATGATAAAACGCCTTACGAATGCGAGGCGAAGGGGACGCCGCCTGCTTTTATCGACGAGGGGTCTATTAAAGACATTTATCTAGCCAGTCAGCTACCTGAAATGACGCAACGTCGATGTGCGTGCTCTTTGGCTTTCTGTCGTTGTCCTTGTTGTTTCGATGTCGTATCAAAACATATGAACAAGTAACATTTCCGGCAAGTCATAAACCTGGACAAAAATACTAAGGGCGGCTAACCGCCAGGTATATTATCATAACGATTGAGCCGGGTTCCTGCCAGCAGACCCATGGTAAGAGTAATGGGAGCAGTAGCAAAAGCATGGCCATCCAGAATGTGATTGGCTGTATAGAAAAAATGTCATGCTGTTCACAAATTTTACAAATGACTGGGGGGGGGGAGATATATATATATATATATATATAGAGAGAGAGAGAGAGGGGGGGAGAGAGAATATAAGAGAGGGATTACAAGCAGCAAAAACTTCTCGACTTAGAAAACCTAGCAAAAACTGGGACCTATTACTAACTCAATAGAGGAATCTGGAAGTAAAAGGACATAGAAATCGCGCAAGCGTCTATATTGTCTTGGCAGTCTATCTGACTCGTATCTGCCTCGTGAACTTTCTTTCTCGACTTTTCTTTCGTTTTTGTTGTTCATTTCGTCTCTCACTCTCTCTTTATTTTACTTTAGCGACGACAACAACCACTAATGACTTTTTGCTACTGTTACCGCTACGCTATGTTTGCGACTGCCACTGCGTGTGGCAAGCCTGAGATACAACAAGCGAACGAAGAGAGCAAGAGAGAGAGAGAGAGAGAGACAAAGAGAGCAAAATAGAGCCTAGATATTTTTGCGGGCTATGTGGGTGTGTGCGTTTATGCGTTAAATACTTCACATTTACAATCTACAGAAAGTCTCTGTAATCGATCTGTGTTTGGTTGGACGAGTGACTAAGGCAATTGAGAGAGATTGTGTGTGCGGGTGCAGGCTGTCCCCATCTGTCAACAATATTTGTCTGATTAAGACTATGTTTCTATGAGTTTATCTGTCTGTCGGTGTCTCTACGAGTTTGTCTGTCTGTGTTTGTACGAATTTGTCTATATGTCTGTCGGTGTTTGTATGAATTTGTCTGTCTGTATTTGTATTAGTTTTACTGCCTGTGTTTCCCTGAGTTTGTCTGTGTGCTACTTTGAGTATCTGTCTGTCTGTCTGTCCGCCTGTCCGTCTGTCTGATCTCTGTATGTCTCTGTGTCCTCAATGTTGTCTCTGCCAGCCAGCCAACGAGTCTACTTGCCCGCCCCCCGCCACCTCCCCTCCTCCCTCCGATTCTCCCAGACACCCGCCTGCCCGGTCCGGTCATGCAACCAACCACCCACCCACCCAGATACCCTCCAACCCACACTCCCTCCCTCCTTCCTTCCCTCCTTCGCTCCCTCCCTCCCTCGCTAGCAGGCTACTTCCTCCTCCTCCTCCTCCTCCTGCTTGTCGTCCTGTTCCCCCTCTTCCTTTCCCTTGCGAGTCATTTGGCGAGTTCTGAGCCCGCTGTTCCCTCCGCTGATGGCGCGTTGTCCTACCGCTGCCGCTGTAGCGACAGGCAGGCACTACAATGACTGCTACTACTACTACTACTACAGTTTCTACTGACACGGCGGCGGCGGCAGCCTCACCACCATCACCATCAGCAGCAGCATCAGCATCATCAGCAGCTACTAAACAGTGATGGTAGTGGTGCTACTCGAAGCGCTACCTACCCGCTTACCGCGATCGCCGCTGTTGTCATTGGCCCAGATGACAACGACAGCGAGGAAAAACAACAACAAGAACAACAACAACGGCAGCAAGGACGTCAGTAGCAACAACAACAACGATACGGGACAGCAACGAGGTCGACACGGCAAGAACGGCAGCAGCGGCAGCAGCAGCAACAACAACAATAACATGGTAACGAAGACTGTCGACGACGACAGACAACAACAGCAGAACAGCAGAACGACAACAACAACAGCAGTCACACAACACGATCGTTGTCATCATCATCATATCTCGCCGTAGTACTGGCCGTCATCACCGTTGCTTGTATCATCATCGCCGTCAGCAGCAGCAGCAGCAACAACAACCACATCAACAACAGTAAGAACAACAACAACTTGCTCGTTTGCGTGGAGAACGAAGAGCGGGCCCAGCGATGACCGAGTGAACGGCCACTGTAGATCGAGCACAGACTGTGTTGAGGAACGACGAGGAACTCCACGACGACAACGACAACAACAACAACAACAACAAAAACAAGAAAGACGACGACGACGACAACAACGTCAACAACGACAACAATAACAACGACGACAAAGACAACCGCGACAACGAGTTCTGCTAGTTCTGCTCTGTGCCTGGACAGACAGGCGGTCGGTCACCCGAGTAATCCGTCCTGTTTCTGCTTCTGCTACTGCTGCTGCTGCTGTTGATGGTGGTGACGGCCGTGCCCGCTGGTGGTACCGACGCAGAGACGGCGGAGGCCGCGGCAGCAACAGCAGCAGCAGCTGTCCTGCTGTCGTGACGCTGGCGCCGTGTAGCGTGTGGCAAGCGTGACACGCTCGCTTGGAACAGTCGCAACAGAAACAGCACGCCACTGTCGACAAGACAACCAGGGCAAGCCACAGATCTCCACCATTGCCACCCTCACCACCAGCACCGCGACCACTACTGACTTTGACAGCCAACAAAGATGATGATAATGGTGATGATGATGATGATGAACTGATAGGCTGTGGTAGAAAGATACAGAGTAAAGGCACAGAAGTGAGCAGCGGTGAGAACGTGAGACAGACAGACAGACAGAGACAGGGACGGAGGGTGTATGTCAGTCAGAGCAACGGAGAAAGTGTCAGTCAGAGAGCAATAGAGCAAGAGAGACAGTGCCAGTCAGAGCAAGAACAAGAGAGACAGTGCCAGTCAGAGTAAGAACAAGAGAGACAGTGTCAGTCAGAGCACAAGATAGAGAGAAGGAAGACAGCGTGCGACGTCAGAGAAGACAACGGGGGGGGGAGGAGTGAGACATCGAAAGGCATGTGCATAGATAGGCCGCCCGCAGCAATCTCGCGGAAAGGACGCAAGAAGACGCAAGTCTCAGGACGTGCCAGGCCAGCCAGCCAGTCAGCGAGTCGCCATCGTGCCGCCAGGACGCGTCGAGTTAGCCGCGTTCGTTCGTTCGAGTGGGGCAGTGCAAGCGAGCGCCGAGCACCGAGCACCAGCAAAAGAGTGTTGAGTTAGTGTGACTGTGTATATGCCCGTGTATGAGAGTGTGGATGTGCCAGTGTTGGTGAATGGATATATCGACCGATGTGCATGCATGTGTGTGCACGTATACACGTGTGCAGTTGATGAAGGCAAGCTAGCTAGTTGATGGAGGTGGGGAATCGATCGGGGAACAGCATGTGGTAGTGAGTAGTGGCGGGCGGGAACGACGGTGTCACGACAGTGACCA
>QVRM01006033.1:465000-595966 GCA_003439945.1 Dermanyssus gallinae
GCACCTACATCAGGCGTCGCTTCAAAACATTCGCGTTTTGGACGTGACTCGCAGCACGTGGCTGTCTGAGTATGCGCATAGAGGGTGTCCCGTATAGAATGCATATAGGGTGTCCCGTATAGAACGCATATAGGGTGTCCCATATTGGACACGTACAGGGTGTTCCATGTAGGACACAAATAGAGTGTCTCATATAGGACGCATGTAGGGAGTCCCATAAAGGACGACGCATGTAGGGAGTCCCATAAAGGACGCATATGGGGTGTCCCGTCGAGGACGCATATAGGGTGTCCCATCGAGGACGCATATAGGGTATCCCATTGAAGACGCATATTAAGTGTCCCATCGAGAACGCATATAGAGTATCCCATTGAAGACGCAAATAGGGTGTCCCATCGAGGACGCATATAGGGTGTCCCATCGAGGACGCAAATAGGGTATCCCATTGAAGACGCATATTAAGTGTCCCATCGAGAACGCATATAGAGTATCCCATTGAAGACGCAAATAGGGTGTCCCATCGAGGACGCATATAGGGTGTCCCATCGAGGACGCAAATAGGGTGTCCCATCGAGAACGCAGATAGGGTGTCCCATTGAAGACGCAGATAGGGTGTCCCATTGAAGACGCACATAAGGTGTCCCATCGAAAACGCATATAGGGTGTCCCATTGAAGACGCAAATAGAGTGTCCCATCGAAGACGCATATAGGGTGTCCTATATAGGACGCATATAAGGCGTCTCATATACAGGTAGTTCCATAAGTTCTTAGAATGAGCTTTTTAGAATTCGAGAAGAATTTTGGCGCGCTTCCACCGCTCTTAGGAACTGCAACTTTTCGACTGCTAGCACTCAAAATATTATGGTGATTGGTCGTTGCGTTTTCCCGTGCAACGCATCGGCGTGATTTTTAAAAATGAAGAAAAAAGAGTTTCGAGTGGTTATCAAGCATTTTTATTTCAAAGGTTGGAATGCGACCCAAGTAAAAAGTGGGTTGAACGAGACGTACGGTGACTCTGCGCCATGTTTTGCCACTGTTTCCAACTGGATTAATGTGTTAAAAAGAGGTCGCAGGAGCACCGAGAATGAACTACGTCCAGGAGGCCAAAAAACGGCAACTGATGAGGAAAACATAGAGAAAGTGCGAAACATCGTTGGCACAGATAAGCGAATGAACATTAAGGAGATAGCGGAGGCATTAGGAATTAGTTTAGGTAGTGTGCATTTTATCCTATACGAAAACTTGAAGATGAAAGAGCTCAGAGAAAAATGGCTGCCGCATTTGCTCAACCAAGGCCAAAAAAAGGCGCCTGTTTTCGCTTCACAGCGAAATTTGGCCAAGATGTCGAACAATCCGTCGGATTTTTGGCGCAGATTCATGACCGTCGATGAAAGCTGGATCCATCACTACACTCCCGAGACCCAAGAAGCATCTTGCCAATGGTGTGCACCTGATGAAGGACCTTCGAAGAGGGTGCGGACAACGGCATTGACGGGAAAGGTGATGGCTACAGTTTTTTAAGACCAACGTAGAATAATGCTGGCCGACTACCCTAAGAGCGGTAAAACGATCACAGGAGAATATTATGCAAGACTGTTGGACTGCCTTTAGCAAGAACTCATCGTGAAACGGCCCGCTTCGCAGAAGAAGGTTGTCCTGTTTCACCAGGACAATGCTCCTGCACACAAGTCCCGGCAAGCATCGGCAAAACTGGCCCAACTGAGGTTCGAACTTATTGAACAACCTTCCTATTCTCCAGACCTGGCCCCCTCTGATTATTTCCTCCTCGAACATTTGAAGAATAGTCTCGGTGGAAAGCGTTTTTCCAGCAATGAAGAGGTTAAGGCTGCTGTCAATGCCTATTTTCAGTCTAAAGACGCGGAATTCGACTTAAGAGGTATAAAAGCTCTGAAATCTTGGTGGGAAAAGTGTATTGAGCATCTCGGGGAGTATATCGAATATGATAAATTTAAAAACATGATTTGGAAAATTCTTGGTTTTCATTCTAAGAACTTATGGAACTACCTGTAGGACGCAAATGAGGTGTCCCAACAAAAGTGGAAAATGTAAGGCGAAATTTTCAATCACGATGTGGCGATACAGAATCTAATCTCCTGCTTCAATGCTTAAGTGGTCGTATGTGTGACACTCGGCAAACCAATAATAAACAGGTTTAAATATGTTGAATGACACCAAGTAGGCGATTGTTGCATGCGATGCGTGGAAAGTGTCACATTTTGTTGATGATCACGTATCCGTAGAAAAATGGCCGAACGATGCCTCCCCAGCCCAAAATCTCTACCAAACAATGAAACGTGTCGAATGTATTTTCTTCTCATGAAACTCAAGTGGGCTTTTGTCACTAGAAATGCGACAATTTTGCTCGTTTACGAAGTCATCAACATGAAAAATGGAACTCACCGCTGAGGATCATTTTGTTGAAAAATCATCGCTGATCTCATATTCAATGACAATTTGAATGCAATTCATTTTTAATAATGGCGGACCATCTACCGTCGAACTGTTTCAGGGCTTAACTTCTGCCGAGCCCAGTGGCATAGTGCATTTGTCTGCGCCTTGCGAGCGGAGGAGACACATAGATGCGCGGGTTCGAACCCCACCGTTGCACATTTGTATTTATTGAGGTCCGTCTATGACGGTTAATCTTGGCTGAGGGTCAGCCCGAACAGTTTATTTAGGGTTTGACTGCTAAAGTACAACAGCAGTTATGGCGCCAAATATTATTCTTCCGCCCGTGTTGGACATATATATATATATATATATATATATATAAATATAGGCATACTCCAGCAACTTGCGGCTGGTTGCACAGGTCGGGGCGTTTTTCGACAACGGCCTGCTTAAAACTGTCGCGCAGCTAGCAGCACTTTTAACTGTAAATAATTTCTTTGCTCTGCAGAACCTCAGAATAGGGCCCAGCGTTCCAATCCCACCAGACGCACATCACGGTCCTCATAACATGAGGGACATATCTTTGAGCCTGTGCGGCATCATGCGTACTTCGGCACGTTTTGCGTACGTTTCACGGCTAGTTAGGTTCGTGAGTGGAGGGGGTTTGTTACCATGTTTCTGCTGTCAACAATAGCAACAACAACAACATTCACAACAACCGTAAACGAATCCATGCGACGCATTCGAGTGTCAAAAATGTGTTTGTTACAGTCGTAGAGAGCAGTTATTTCATTTCCGTGTCCACCGTGGAAGGTTGATCGTTGGTGATTAATCCGTCGCATGAAAATTACCACTACAAAGGCGATAAAAGCATGGCATTATCGGTCGGCAATCACACACAGTTCGACCCTGTCAACAGCGTAAATCTTCCTGCCGTCGAGACAGACGCGTTCAGTTATTCGCAACAGTGAAAAAGCATAATTTTACGCAAAGGGGCCCGTCGTATGTGTCTTTGTTCTTTCACTCCTAGTACAACACAGCGCTGTCGCATCGAGATATGTTCAGCAAAACTGATTCGCTGATCTACATTCGATCATAACAATAGCAGACGAGACTCGTGTCAAAATAAACACACGCGCGTCTCTCTCTATATATATATATATATATAATATATATATATATATAGAGATATATATATATAATATATATATATATATATATAGATATATAGATAGATATATATAGTATATATAATATATATATATAATATACATACATATATACATATACATATATATATATATATATACATATATTTATACATATACATATATATATATATATATATATATAATATTTTTTATATAGAGTGGTGGCGAGCTCTAGGGGCTAGTGCACTATGGCTTTTCATTCGGGTTGTCATCTAGCAGGGTGCTGCCGGTTCAATCCCTGTTGTTGCTAGAACGTTTTTTCATTGACCGATGCTCATTGAGAATAGATGATGAACCATATTGCTGAGAGTCAGCGGCCATACTTCCGCAAAGACTGTTGGGGAAGCCCTAGATATCTCCATATCCACACGTCTCGTCTTTGGTGCATTGAGCATATGCTTCACAGCGATTCCTAGGCCGTAGAGGATAATATTCTAGATTTAAAAGCGATCTTTTAAAAACTGTCGGTAGTTTTAGACGCACATATATATATTATATATATATATATATATATATATATATATATATATATATATATATATATATATACCCATACATACATATATATTCATATGTGTGTGTGTGTGTGGTGCTGGAATGCGGGTCGGCCTACCGCGTCTCAATGTTTCTCTCATTCGCGGCGCCCATTCGAACGGGCATGTATGAGTAGATGTCGCTGTGACGCCAGCTGACGGCGGGGTCTACTACGATCGTCTCGACCGCTGCCACTCCTGATTATGTGGGTCACGCTGCAGCTGTGCGACAGCTGAATTAGCAGCAGTTATGATAGTGCAAACAACATTAACTGGCAGTAACATTCAACCAGCATTACCACTGTCACCACTGACTGTCCTAATCGCATAATATTTCTCCCGCAAGCACAAGGTCTCGACCTTGATCTGGTCTGATTATAACGCGGGCGCGCAGGCCGCAGTCTCTCGCCAGTTCTCTCGCTGACCGGTCGGACATGCGTGGCCTGTTGTCGGACCGGTGAACGAACGAAAGATTCGAACAGGCAGTAGCCTGCAAGTAGAGGTCCTAGTTAGGACGTTCGTCTTGACGACGGCGAGAGCTTTACAGAGCAGCAACCACCTGATGAGTGCGTTGTCGGCGATTTACATTTCTTTCGTCGCAGAGCTGCAGCTGAAACCGCTCTCAGCCTCAACCTCTTGCAGCTTGCCCTCAAACGGCAACGGCGTGGCTACGACTTCAAAGTTTGTTAGACAGAGAGGTGTGTTCTAGGCCTAACCAGACAAATGTGTGGTGCTTCGTTTGAGCTGGTTAAAGATTACAACAATATGCCACCGCCCTCTACATTTAGCTCATTACTACCTTAATCATAGCCATCTCATACTAGCCTTTAGAGCTTTCCAGGAGCCAGGAGTGAAACGGTGCGGTTGGTCTATGCCGAACCAGATCAACGGTGAAGAACGAACCCTATCGCAACTAAATTTAAACCAACTTCGCTGGTTTACGGTTTATGGTTGCGATGAAGACGCCCAGCTTTTTCGAATGGTGCGTTAGCCGTCTAAGCAACCGCAGCTGTTTTTTACTGCCTTTACTCCTCAGATCCTTGAGCGGATTTTGAGGTTCTCTAGGGCCGCCTACCACCCGAGCTAATGTGACAAACCCTGGCCCATAAACCGCGTTATCTTTGATTATTGTTATTACAGTTTAACGATTCCAAGAGAACAACTGCCAGGTATATGCTATTTCCGCTACTACTCACATTATAGTACGCCCACCCGAAAGGCATCCTGCCCTTTGTAGGCATTTGATCGCCTGCCCATCAGATTCGGAACAATCTTTGATGGACTGCCAAGAATAAGTAGGTAGCATTGTCCTTATATGCCTAACGCTTTTAAAGGCCGGCATATGAGGGCGGATCGAAAGGCTCCGATACCTAATGATGATTGTGTTGCCTTCAAAAAAGCTTCCGCCCGCTACAATGCACGTGGGCCACCTTCTTTGCCACTCTTCGAAACATAATAACTCTTCAAAAGATAGGAATCGACTTCTTCATCAAATAATTCGAAATCAGTAACGATGTGTACGCCGGTGCGTTTTCGTGATGGTTGAGAGAGGATCCGAGAGTGTTTGCCTAGAGTTCAGGCCTCTTGAGTCGGACGTTCTCGTGCAGTCTTAAAATGTCGTGGTAGTATTCCTTATTGGCCGTAGAACCATGTAGAACCAAAAATCATGGAAGACGGTTCCCTTGTAGTCGGAAAAAACAGTCAAAAGAAGCCTGTTTGAATCGATTCTCTCTTCTTGGAAGCACCACTGGAACAATTGGGCTTTGCCTTTCGAAGTCGTAACCATATACCCATGCCTCGTCACTTGTAATGGCTGAAGGTTCGATTCGAATATTTTCCGACAAGCGTTTATTTGCTGAAAATTCAACATTTTTGAAACACATTTCCTTGCCAGTCTTCTGACGTAAGAAACATCGGTCAAGTCGGTTACAGCTGATTCATAAGATGTCCCCAATTCATCGGCTATTTTCCTAATCGTAATTTGGTGTTTGTTGAGTACGACGTCACAAACTTTTATACGTTTTTTTCTCCTATTGACATCGATGGCCTTTCTGAACAGTGGTTATCTTCGGTCATCTTACGTCCACCGCGCAATTGACAATACTATGTATACACGATGTTTCGAGACACTGCTTGATCAAACCGTAAGCAGTTCGTAACACTTCCACTATTTTAAAACATATGATTTGTTTTTTAACACATCATTTGGCTTTTAAAAAATCGTCGAACCTTGTTCTCTTCACTTCTTTGAACCAAACTTAAACAATAAACGCCGCCAGCGATTGCCACTAAGTTTGGCCTGTCTATAGCTGATGAATATTGCTTCCAAGTAAAATAAGATGGAAGCCGCCATGATTTCTTTCTTGCGGCAAAAATTGAAGTACTAAAACTTGCCGATCCGCCCTTGTATATGTATAAACTTGCATTCGGCTTTTTGCACCCCATCTTGTACTCGGTTACTACAGCTACGCGGGCTGATTTACCTGAATTATCAGGAATAGAACGCCTCAATGTGGTTTCTTCCGTTCTTTTTACTGCGTTGCTATCATTGTTGTTGTTATTGTTCTTGACGCTGACCCCTCACCGTCAGTTGATAAGAGTGATTACCGATTCTGGCAGCAGCAGAAACAACAACAACAGCAGCAACAACTGTAGGAATAGCAGGTGCCGACACGGCAACATGTTGCAACGTGTTGGATGTTGTAGTTCTGCCCCCCCGCAGCCTTTATCGTCGCTGAGTCATTTGTTTGCAAGAGTGGCCACCCGCTGGTCGCGTTCGTTGGACATCGATTCGCTTCGTCAATCGAATTTAAAGCGCCGCTGTGGCTCACTTCCGCAACGTCGTTCGCTCTGACACTTAGTGTTACTGGACGGTTTTTTGCCATACCAATGATAATCCCTTAATTTTTTTATATATATATATATATATATATGAAATTGCTTCTAAATGGTCTTCAAGTCTGCATAGTGGAGTCATGCTGTATGTGTCCTCAGTTGTTTGTTCCCTATTTTTCTTGCCGAAATGCTAAATACCTCTGCGCATTAATATAATTTTTGTTTATATTTTATATTAGTATAACTTTGCTATGGTAGCACTTTAGAGTGTTTTCTACAAATTAAAAAAAATACTCAATATAGCAAAATAACCAAAAAGTACATTTTCATGATAGCGTGTGTGTAAACGTTTTAGCTGGATTGGCATCCGCCCTTTTGGCTACTGAAACTCATCGAAAACTCGCCGGCAAATTCGCCACCAGCAGACTCGCTTGTGGAGCGCGTCAGTGTTGTTCAGACCACTTTCGGTTGGCAAAACTGAAGGCGGTCCGAAAAGTTTCACAAAGCAAATTTGACTTGAACGATAAACTGGGGTCCGCAACACGCTATACAATTGCAAAGCCCAACAATAACTACTCGTAAAACTTACGAAAGAGCTGACAATTTACCGTGCAGCCACTCACTGTCTTGGTACTCATAAAATCGCATCTAAACGGGTTCGCAGATTGGACTGTTTGCGTGCATGGTAGAGCACAAGTAGGCAGTTTTCATAGTAAAAACAAATTAAATATACATTAAGAGGTTGTGCTTTATTGCCGCTGGCATACCAAAGGCATCGCTCACTTTAGGCCTTAGCTTGCTTGCTTCCTTTGGACGCAAGTAAAACAATTACCTTAAACTTTTTGCTTCAAACTGTTTTTGTTCAGAGTACAAGAAGGATTGGTACATACGAGTACATACGTGTACTGAACGACGGAAAGGGGTCTACGCTTTACTTAAAAACATTCACAGACGGATGATAGGAATTCAATCAACACATATCGTATTTTTTCGTTCTCTTACCTCTAGGCTATAATTGATAACCTTGCTCTTTAGCTCACAAATATTCCTGCTTCGTAGTAGATTCACAGAGATGGGGAGCAACGTGTATTTGCTAAGTTTACTTATCATCACATCTATTTCATAGTGATTATGCATATAACATTGACACTTATACAATTGACAGCTGCTCTCGGCATGCTGTTCGAGAGAAGCAGTGCAGTGTTCACAGCAGGGCAGATACATGGTACTTCATACACGCCTGAGAGCACAGTCGAACGCTAAGCTTACTACGTCGGGACTTACGGGAGGACGTCTTAACGCGTGCGCTTTATTCGGAGTCGTTCAACGTTTGCCTAGATGCTTGTCCTCGTTAATGCCAATCCATATGAGTCTGCACTTGTATATAATATACATTTGCTTGCGTTCATTTCCCTAAGTGCGCACCAGTAAAGATTACCAAATTTAACCAAGTACAATCAAGTTTGGTAGTCTTTACTTTAATGAGTCAATTTTGTCGATTCTACTGGAGGTTTAGACTCTCCCTATCGACTGTCGCTGCAACCTACCTGCGTTTAAATAGCTTTTCATATAATAATAATCTCTCGAGTATCTCCCTCCCTTTCTCTCATATATATATATATATATATATATATATATATATATATATATGAGAAAGGGAGGGATATTCACGAGACCCTTAAATAAAAAGCTATTTAAACGCAGGTAGGGTACAGCGACAGTCTATAGGGAGAGTGTAAACCTTCATTCGAATCGGCAAAATGGACACATAGATACCAAATTTGACCGTACTTTTTATTCACATATATGAGTATATATAAATTACCACCAACAATACCAGCCAACGTGACTCTACCCGCACTTTCCGATCGATAACTGGATGATGCGGTTCCACCGGTAGTCTCCGATCGTCGGCCTCTTACCGCTCCATAAGGCAGTCGTTTGCCTGCGTTACTGCCACAGTAGGCGACGGCTCGTTGCTGTCCTGCAGCGACCTCTATCCTGCGATTTGTTCTTGTCCTTCTTCCGCCTCCTCCTATTTTGCTTCGTGATCCCTGAGAGCTCGTTCATCTGTCGCTGTTCCTCTTCGTTTGAATTCTACCCCCCGCCCCCCCCCCCCCTCCCCGCGTTCTACGCTGCCCTGCTCGTATTATCTCGTTGCTCTGATTCGAAATAGAACCACTCGACCGCTGGTCCCTGCGACTACTCGCCGAACGTCTCATGTCGTAGGCATGATGATCAAGAGTCAGACAGAGGACGACGACGGCGATGACGGCGCGGCTCTAAGCTAACCAGGGTACAGCCTGACAGGACAGCCAACATTTGAGTGTCATCCTTGGCATTCGAATGGCAAAGAAGGCTCTTTACCAGCTGCTCCATCTTTCCGTCCTCTATTTCTCTCTCTCTTCTCTCTCTCTCCTGCCCGCCCCTCTCTCTTTATTTTATCTGCAGGCCTGCAGACTCATGTGGAGTTTTGTCCAGTGGTTGTGGTTCCTACCGCTTCATCATCCCCTCGCGGCGCCCCGACCGATCGACGTTCGATAGCGACGACCCGAATCGCTTTTTACCCCGCTATGGCCGCCGTCGCAGCAGCAGCAGCAAACGACTCCAAACAAAACGACAAAGGCGCGCTACGCCTTTCACCAATGGCGTTGGAAATCAGCACAGACACTGCAGACCAGAGCCGAGTAAACGCAAACCCCTCTCTTTCCGCCCGATGAGTTCTTTGGCTTCCTCTTGCTGTCGGTATCAGCCGCCAGGAAGGACCGCTCTACCGTTCGTTGCGGAGGAAGCCCAACGCATCCTGGGCACCTCAGGCATTGAGGCACTCGAGGCCACTTTATCAGATGAAGTAGTCGCCTCCTCGCAGAGACCGAGGCCCCATTCCGAGAGAACTCCGCCCTTAACGAATCGAGTAGGTCGCAACGTTGCACGGCAAACCACTCGACGCACTCCTGTAGAATTTGCCTAGTGACTCGAGCAAAGCAGAATTCGCGCCACTTCTAGCAAGGGCGCCTGTGCGCGGCTGAACGCCTTACTTAGCGCACCCCTCGACACCCCATCACGAGAAACACAGGTGCTCTTGCAATGAGCAGGCAGATGCTTCCGGCCACCATGTCTATCGTGTACACCGAGCACATGATGCCGGATGCTAGGTATTCAGCCCTCAACGACACCCTCGATCGAGCCGGCGAGAATAGACATATGCTGGGATGCCACCGTGCCTGACGTCCCCTCAGTGGTTAGTCATGGTGCGTTTCGGGCGGGAAACGCAGCTCGCCTAGCTTAAACTAGAAATACCCATTTACATTCGAGACGCTAGGCAGGCCGGGCCCGTTCAGTACCAGCCTCATAGACAGATTTCGCATTATGTTACTAGTAATCCTGCTCAGTGCGAGAGACATCATAGGTTTAGACGGTTTAATGCGCACTACTTCCTTAACTTCTCGTGGGCTCGATCGCATGTTTGATTCCGGGTGCGGGGATTCATTTATTATGTTCTAATATGCTACGAGTGCATGTGCAACGCATAAGAAGAAGATGACACAGTTTGATGGTGCATTTATGCCCTGTGCTTAGTAATGCAACGCTATTACAAGGATTTGTTGTTTAAAAATCCACCATGAACATGCAGCCATTCCAAGCCGAGAAAATCCTGAAAATTTTCTTAAAAGGACAAACAAGAGGGTAAAATCAATTGGACCTAGCACAAATACCTTGGAAAGTATATAAGCGCAAAGTACAAATTACTGTCTCTTCTCTGAGCCTCTACGTTTTTATTTTACATAACGTATATTCTGTACATTATATATGTTAATGCTCGCAATGGACCCTGAAATCTGCGGTACGGACGGCGAATGCAAAATACTTGAATTCGACCGAGGTTGATTTTGATTAAACAGACTTGGCAATGACCTCTAAGTCGGCTGGCACGGGTGACAAAGTCCCAAATATATTTTTTCGACAAAGTTGTCTCTAAACGCGCAACGCAGCATATAAGTAATAACAACGATATTAATGGAGCAATTGATTGACCTTAATGTATACCATGTGTATTATATACGTTTAGACGCATGTAACTACTATGTGTATTATATACGTTTAGATATTCACTGGTTTATCACAATGCACAGTAAGGATTCACGCCGTTTGTGTATATCCACGACGCTTAAAATCGTTGCCAGAAAAAGATCACCAAGATTGAACCAAACCCCCACACAACGTCCCGTCTGGAAAAGCCGGCAGACGGGATCAGCAACAACAATAACAACAGCGACAAGAACAACAGTCAAAACAACAACAGAAACAACAACGATAGCTTCAACAGGTGTTGATTTTGGTTTGCTTTTTGCTCTCTAAAGACAACACGTCATTAGTGACAAAGTTGTCATTGGACTACAATCAGACACGATCACACACAGTCATGTACATTCATACACACATTCCGGAAGCAGTACAATGCTCTGCCTTCCCTATCTTGCCCGCCATGGCTCGAAAATAACAGGCAGCCTTATGTGATTTAGATATAACAGCGATGCGAGTACTTGCACGAAGTCCAACCTACTGCTGCCGCTCGGATGCCACTGCTGTCGTCCGGTTCCTACTTATGTGAGAATTATGATTTATTTTCATAGCGCCCTTCGCAGTTCATCAAAACCAATGATGAAATACGACGCGCTGGAGTTCATAAGTAGCTTGCGTTGCAATGCATCTGCATCTGAACTACTGAGCGCGATTACAAATTTGTCCGAGGACTGAGCTTGTGGTTGAAGATGATATCGGTCACAGCGCCGTCTGGAAAATAGAAGACCGACCGATTGGATCCCCCCGCGGAACCCAAAGTCCGAAGCCCCTCGAGAGAGAGAGAGAGTGTGCTATCTATCATACGATGTACACATGTTAGTGCGTAGTATAGGCGGCGTTTCAATACGTAGTAGATGCTAGTAGTAGCTACGAAACGTAGCACGTTCACAGCATACACCGCATACACGGTATACACGGTGTGTACACGTACGTTGTAGGCCGTAATGTAAATGGGGCACATTCACTACTTTACGCCATTCTTACGGAACGTCACTTGCAATATTGGGTCACACCAATGGGGCAATAGGGGCTCATATCTATGACATGGCGCACATTGACCGTTGACCGTCGAGCGTCATACGACCAATAAGCGGTATTGCCTAACTTCAACAAGCGCGTTTGCTATTGTTTGCAGGTGAACGAAGGAGGAAGAGGGCACGTATGCGTGGCAGACCTTTCGGCAGACTCGGATTGGCAGACTCCAACGTTTGCCTGGCGGGCTTTCCGCGCCTTCCCTATCTTGCCGCTGCGGATACACACGAGATCTACATCGGCGTTGCCCCCCGTAAGCAGCAACGGCGTAAAGGACGACGAAGGCGCGATGACAACGGACCGCGACTCTCCTATCGCCTACTGATGAACATGGCCGGAAGGTGATCCCGTTCCCGCCGTCACCATCAATGCATCATGATTATTAGCACCACCCCACTACCCCCGCCACCGTCATAGCATTCATCGCCATCGCCATCATCATCATCATAATCATCATCACCATCACCACCACCATCATCAGCAGTATCAGCAGCAGCAACGTCTTCATCTTGATTGAACATTGATTGGCCTTGTCGTCACCGTACCTCGGGGCGTACCTTGGGGGTGGAAACATCTTGGAGACAGGCGAATAAGATTTTTGCATGTACATACCTCTATCTATATATAGAGAGAAAGAGAGTAGGAGGAGAGAATAAAAACCAAGAAAAACGACATAGAAACCAAAGAACCAGCTAAGCCAAAGCAGGATCTCTGAGGATCGTAAGAGTCGACCCGACCGACTGACGATCGACACGAGCGCAAACGCGATCAACATCGTGCTGCAAGCGCTTCGTGTATGCCCATATGTATACATGTATATAGGTGTGCGTGGGTGTGCCTATAAGTGTATAGTTGTGCTCTAAACGTGTATGTATGTGCAAGTATGCACTGATGAGTGTGCTCACACATCATGTATGCGCGTGCCAACCGGCCTGCCCGCCTGTATATCTATTTATCGGCAAGGCGAAGTAGGCTCCGCTGATGAAAACTGCTAGAGCGAGAAACAAGTCAGGACCACAAGTTACGCATTGAAAATCTATAGCAACAGCAAAATCACAAGTGGAATATCTGCCGCGGCAGCAGCAGCAGCAGCAACAGAAGCGGCCGAAACTGTAAAAGGGGTCGTGCGCAAAAGGGGTTGCAGCTCTCGACCTAGTGCTGGACGTCCAGGTTCTCATCGTCGACGTCGTCGTTCTTGTTGTTGTCGTCGTCGCCGTTGTATTCCGCCAACGACAGAAGCATTGGTCAAGCATTGGTCCGTCGTAGACAACCACAGGAGCGGCAGCAGCAGCAGCAGAAGCACCAGCAACCCCACCACCCCCGTGATCCCCCGTTTCTGGCGTCCCTCCTTCTGGCTGGTTGAATGGTCGGCACCACCGACTTGTCGCCGATCGGTTTCGAGTGCTGCTAGAGATTTTCTGGCCGCCGACGAGTGATGAGTGGCGAGGGTGGAGCTGACACCGGTGGTGGGGGCGGCGGTGGGAATGGTGGGAATAACGGAAGGGCCGGCGGCGGGGCCGGCAGCGGTGGGAATAATGGTGGTGGTGGTGGGAATGCTGGGGCAAGCACCGGTGGGGGTGGCGGTGGTGGTGGCGTTGCAGATGGAGGAGGCGCATCAGCAGGCAACGGCGGACTCGGGGGCGGCATTGTCAACAGCAGCAGCACCAGCAACGGTGGCGGCGGCGGGGGTGGCGGGGGTGGCCTACCTGCGAATCTGTTGCCGCCCGCCCCATTAGCTGGCGACGCGTCAACGGCCGTCGATATCGGCCAACAGCAGGCCGGTAGGCCCGACAGCAACGAAAATGACGACGCCGCAGAGGATGATATCATTCCCTTGCAAATCTTCGTTCCCGAATTAGTGCTTCAGGTGGGCTTCAGGCGTCTCACAAACTATAAAACTTGCTCACGCGTTTCGTCGTGTTTGCCTTTTGTACATGTTGTTGTATTGCTTTTGTTAGCCTGGTTCTTTCTGTTGTTGTTCTTGTTGCGTTAGTGTGCTTGTTATTGTAATACGTTCGTCGTCTTTACTCTGAAAATCAGCAAGAGGAACCGCTACTCCCTTACTAGGGAAATTATTTTTCCTGCTAGTTAATAAACATAAATTGTTTTATGGGTTAAATACAGTAATCATGCTACTATAGTTATTACAATATAATACATTCAACAATAGAACGATCAGAGATGAAATTTAAGAGCAAAAAAGCTAAGGGATTCGAATATATATATATATATATATATATATATAATAATAAAAACTTAAACGTGATTACAGGAGAACCACTATACCACACAAAAACACAGTTAAAAGACACTTGCAGATAACGTTTTGTCCACTCTTTGCTTTTACAGAAATGCTTCAACGTTCGGCGCGACGAACTTATCTGGGATATTAAACAGACAATTCTGTCGTCACTGCCGAAAGAGCTTAAAGAAAGTTTCAATTATGGACTTTACTGCCCTCCCGTAAACGGTGCGTGACATTCTGCCTACCTGACTGGCTGCACTACCCGTTCAATATGCAGACGAAGGCGGGCTTATATTTTTTATAGGTATAAATCTACCAGATCAATTAATAGTGGGGTTATACGAGTACTGTGAAGTGCGAGCTCTATCTCTTGCCTTTAAGAAGAAGCATAATAATCACTAAACGATAAACGGATTGAGTTAACGCACTTCGTTGCATGATGATGGTCCACCTGATGCGATCACGAGTGAAGCAACTGCAAACGTTTTAAAGGTTTGAATTCGACATCAAGGCAGATTCCTCATCGAAAGACTCGCGGGGGAGGCATTGGTTAAATGGCACCGGGGCATTCTCGATGTATATGTGCGTACCCTCGTGTAACACATGCATGCACTTCGCAAACGAACTCTCACTGTTGGAGAGATAGACGTATGTCGCTCAATCGGGATACTGAACAGAATCATTTTAGCAGGACGAGCAAGAAAGATCAACCACTAAAGGCTACTTCCACCAGCGGCGCCATTCTGCTTATATGTATACAACTGCTCGGGCGCGCTGCCCACTATAGCTGGGATCATGTCTGGAGATGTTGATGTTTACAAAAAAAAATCCCACAAGAACTTGCAAATCAGTGCAAAACAGGGTACCTATTAGTTAACAATATATATATATATATATATAGATATATATATATATATATATATATATATATATATATATATATATATATATATATATATATATATATATGGAGCAAGATGACTTAGTGGCAAAGCCTTTGGTTTGCATTCGGGATTCGAGACCCAGACCAGTCACACCTTAATTGAACTGGGTTCGAGACCCAGACCGGTCACTCTTAAATTGGTTTGCATGGTTTTCAATTTAGACAAGGTAAATGCCGGAGTGGATTAAAAATCTGCCATGACATGAAAGAAATCGTACACGGGCATTAGCCTTACAAAAAAAAAAAAAATATATATATATATATATATAGGGTTTAAGCTCCATGCGTTTTGAATAGCGCCATGTATTGACGCAAGCCAATCCGGGCGTCGTTGATAGACGAATTGCATCGTTTTCGAATTTTGCAACCGTATTTACATGTGTCCTTTAAAAGAATAATGGCTCATCCTGTCTTCTAGTTTCACCAAGTGAGTGTGTAACAACTGTAAGCGTCTAATCAACCATTTGATGATGGTGGTTTGTGTGCGTATTCATGCGTTATGTGTGAACCACGGTGACAAACGAGGCAATCGGGTAAGTTCACGCTCGATAGGAGAGCCGATTAGCGACTACCCACTTATGGACCCTGTGGCGTACCTCGAACTGCGTTACAAACGTCGCGTTTATCGAATGGTAAACGTCGATGAGAAGCAAATCAAGCAACTTCACACGAGGGTACGTTCTTTTCTCTTTACGCTTTATTAAATATATATATATTATATATTATAGTATATATGTACACTATATAATAACATCTGCAACATTTATATAAATGATAGTATATATATAATAATTACATGAAGCCTTGACATTAAGTACACACTATTGGAAACTATGTCCCCACATATGTCCCTCAGAACATTAAAATTAATATATAATGAATAATAAACGGAATCCTTAGTATATTTAAGTATACATAACAATGATAACGAATTGACATGAAGTCACCGAAACGTCCCGTCGTCAATACAAGCATAAAACCATTGCACAACAACAATAGCAACAAGAAAACCATGCTTTAGTTGCAAATTTACAGAACTGTCGAAACATCAGCAAAGACAGGGAAAGCGAGCAACAATAATAACTGCAACAACATTCGCAGCGGTAGCAGTAAAAATCACAACAAACCCTTTAATTTTACTGCTACTACGATAGTTTTCTTGCTCATTCCGTTTCACGCTAGTGAGCTAAAGTATTTTATAAATGTTTTCATATGTTTCACATTTGGTGTATATATATATATAAAAAGCAACGGCATGCCAGTGAACGAAGGAAATGCAGGATGAACCAAATAGACACGGACGCGACTGAAGCCAAATGTCATCATCGTCTGGCCACCGAAAAAAAAAACAGACACCGTTGTAAAGGCGGCTTTCCTACTAGACGATTAACGACAAAGAGTGCATATCTAAACCGGCCGTTCTGACCGCTACCACGAACGTTGCCTTCCAGTTCTCTTCCTCGCTTCACTTCGCTGTACAGCTACCTACATCATCAACCCGCAACAGCATGCATGCACCCCCCATGTATCTCTTCTGTGTGTGT
The DNA here is from genome assembly GCA_003439945.1 of Dermanyssus gallinae. Classification (NCBI taxonomy): domain Eukaryota; kingdom Metazoa; phylum Arthropoda; class Arachnida; order Mesostigmata; family Dermanyssidae; genus Dermanyssus; species Dermanyssus gallinae. Next base: position 481,840 of record QVRM01006033.1, read on the forward strand.
GTGTGTGTGTGTACACATATACACAGCCACGTAATGGATTCTGCAGTTTGTCATCTCGATGTCATAAAACAGGATTAGCTGCGACTACAAGTAAAGGCGAATGGTGCATGCTGTTAGAAATATAGATGTACACACACACAGATAACATATATATGTATATGTATATCTATATATATATATATATATATATATTTTTTTTATATATTTATTTATATATAACACGACAAAACAAAACCTACTTATATATATATATATATATATATATATATATATATATATATATATATATTATATGAATATTTATATACGCAGCCACCAGCCATTTAGGACCAAACATTGATTAGCTAATTATATGTCAACACTGGTTTATATATATATATATATATATATATATATACGTACTTTCAAACTTTCAAGTACTGAACCTACACACACATATATATATATATCCCAGTAACAAGGATGTTAGGCCTCCGTCTCAATCCTGCTGTATACTATTCGTAGTCGTTGTTGTTGTTGTTGTTTTTCTTCTTCTTCTGTGACTGACGTTGATTCGTTACTACTGTGTGAGTAGGCGAACCTGCGCCGACTGTTGGACAGCGTCAGCAGTGGGAACGTGGAGAAAGTGAGCAAGCTTTGCACGCGCGGCCTCGATCCGAACTTCCACGACCCGGATACGGGCGAGACGCCGCTTACGCTGGCGGCCACCCTGAAAGCCCCCTCGGGCAAGCTCGTCATCGCGCTCATCAACGGCGGCGCCCTCGTCGACTATCGGACGAAGGACGGCCGAACGGCCCTTCATCGCGCCGTTGAAAAGAACAACCTCGAAGCGCTCAAGGTATCATGGGCAATCTCCCCCTTCACGCCCCCCCCCCCCCCCTTCACTCTATTGTAAACCTCGCGCGCTTTCTCTAAGATTTTCACGTATGCACACACACACACAAACAAACACATGTGCTACTGTCGGATATAGACATTTAAGCAGAGCACTGTAAAGCCGGTTTGGTATTGGGTATTTCGTAGATTAAAAAAAAAACCTTTCGGGGCTGACTCTCAGCCAAGATTTAACGTCCATGGGACTGCTTTTCACATTGTTTCATAGACGGGCCTCCATAAATACAAATGTGTAACGGTGGGGCTCGAACCCGTGCGCCTATTTGTCTCCTCCGGTTGCGAGGCGCAGGCGCATGCCACCACGCCACCGGGCTCGACGGGTATTTTGTAGATTAACGAACGTAAACATGCATATATATATATATACAGGGTGTTCCTATTTGTGTGTCCAAAACGCTAGGGTATGGCCAAACTCGGTGAGAAAACCATTTTTGCCAATGGATGGAAGCCGGGAAAACGTTTTGTTTAGGAGTGAGGATGAAATTTATAAAAGCAGTTATTCTGCCTTTTTCTTCTACATAGTTGTGCAAAATCTACGTTTGCGGGAGAACCAGTCAACGCACAAAGGAACCATACCGGCGTGTTTGGCGGAAATTTCTGCACAATAAAGTATACATTACTAGCTTGCGTAGCAAAAAGCGAATAGCCAGATTAAGGAAAGTTATAAAAAGTCGAAATGTTACGTTAACGCTTTTTTGTGCAGCATCGTAATTTGTTCCATTACGACCAAACATGCACGTCCAAAAGACTACTCTCAGGCAATAGCAGAACTAGTGCCCACTACATTCGTACCATAGTGATGGTGCTGCGTTACGTATTTGCCAAGTGACTAAGCTTTTTCGACAGTCATAGTTGTTATGTTTCACGTTGAAGTTTTCACGTTCTGAACCGTAGCATTTTGCCAAGACGTTTTCGCCCCCTCTTTCCATTAGAAAAAATTATTCTCTTGCTGAGTTCTACCAAACCTCAAAATACGTACCTAACTTTCTCATACACCCTATGCAAGTATGCATGCCTTCGCTTTCGATATGACTGTAGAAAAAGCTTAGTTACTTGGCAACTACGTAACGCAGCACCATCACTTTGGTACGAATGTAGTGGGCATTAAGTTTGCTATTGCCTGAGAGTAGTTGTTTGAACGTACATTTTCGGTCGTAATGGAAAACATTACGATGTTGCACAAAAAAACGTTAACGTAACATTTTGACTTTTTATGACTTTCCTTAATCTGGCTATTCGCTTTTTGCTACGCAAGCTAGTAATGTATACTTTATTGTGCAGAATTTTCCGCAAAAGGTTCTCCCGCAAACGTAGATTTTGCACAACTATGTAGGAGAAAAAAGACAGAATAACTGCTTTTATAAATTGCATCCTCACTCCTTAAAAAAACGTTTTCCCGGCTTCCACCCATTGGCAAAAATGATTTTCTCACCGAGTTTGACCATACCCTAGCGTTTTGGACACACAAATAGGAACACCCTGTATATATATATACCACAAATCCACACACTACACTAAAAGAGTACTCGTTGCTGTTCAATTCAGTAATGTGTTTTAGATTTATTAAACTATACTTATCGGGCCTAGTCTGATCGATCATAAATTGATATTAAATATACCTATAATGCTCGATATATTGTATATTCATAATGCAAGATTACATCCACGTTTGTTTACATACCGCCAGCTGTTAAGCTTCCGGCGGTTCAATGCAGTGGTGCTGTGAAAGATTCGACTGGACGAACAAACTCGCATTATTCAATGAGCTCTTATCATTAGGTAAACTCTCCGTATTCCGGTGATCATTACCAAGATCTTAATGGGAATTATTGGCTTCAGTTAAAACAGCTTCGTCCCTGTTGCTTAAACGGTTTCTAGCAATGCATCTATCATTCTAATAGTAAAGTTGTCAAGAAACAGCCACATGAAATTGAGGAAGTTACACGTGGCTGCTACCTCGCCATTCTTACCGCAATTAATAGTTTTCGTGAAAAGTACATATATATATATATATATATATACATATATGCCGTCCTGTCGCTTGGCAAAGAAGACAGGTATAGATAGATGGGGTGCTCCAAGAACCACAGGGAAGCTTACCAGTCGACCAGCAGAACGATTGGCCGATTATATCGGCTGTCCAACCAACAATTTGTTTTGCTGCTTCGAACACACTTTTACTGAGTTGTCTTCACTGCGATTATTTACCTGTGGTTGTCGTCATTGTTGTTGTTGCTGTTGTTGTCGTTGTTTCTGTTCATGTTGTCTCTGCTGCTGCTGCTGTTATTGGTGTTGGCGTGGATCTATCGTGCCGCCAATCGACTGGTGATCCACCGGTGCCGCCGCTGCCGCCACCGCCGCCATTGCTGCAGACGATGCTGGATCTGGGAGCATCGCCGAACTACCGCGACGCAAAAGGCCTCACGCCGCTCTACTACACGATCACGCATGGCGCCGATGTGCAGCTCGCAGAGATGCTGCTGCACGACCACGGATCAATCGGGGCCACCGATCCCCAGGGCTGGCAGGAAGTCCATCAGGTAGGTGAGAGCCCGGTCGGAGCCCGGAGCCCGGAGCCCGACGCTGCTCGGACACGGTCGACGCCCGCGGCTGCCCGCAGTCTCTTGCAGTTTGGTTCTCTTCCGATAAGCGGGCAAGCGGCAGTTAGTTGCTGTAACGATGTCGAACGACGCGGGCGGCAGCAAACAGCAACCAGCTAAGAAGCCGCAGTAGCAGCAACAGCAGCAGCAGTAGTAGTAGTAGTAAACGTCGAAGTCGTAGAAATCGCAGCAATGCCCGAACGGGGCCACCCGACCGACAAGGACACGAGAGCACAACAACGAGGAGCCACCAAAGAAATGAAGAGGAATGCCGAACACATTCCTCGTAACAGGCTAGCAGCTAACGGACGAACAAAGTAAAGGGTCAACCTGATTAGTTGACTAAACTCGCTAACCAGATCAGATCTCTCTGGTCTAGTAGCTACGCTATGTGACATGATACAGATGGCACGCTGCTGCTGCCACTTCTGCCGCGGGTGCTATTTGTTGTTCCGTATGGTACACAGTGTGAGTATGCAAGGGAACCTGTTGGCCGCGGTCCGGGCGAGTTGGGTCTGTTAATGTAATAATAATAATAATAATAATAATAAATGGTAGTTGTTTAAGAGGTACGGCGACAATATCGACGATTGAGAGAATGCGTATACAATCCGCAGCTGATGAAAGCGAATAGTTTAAGACCTCTTCTTTTGATATTCGCTGATGCGTCGAGCACGGAGGTCGTACCCACCGAGACCTTACTGGCCTTGTCCAATGCTGTTCAGCCTCTTTCGAAGAGTATGCTGATTGCAATAATAATAATAATAATAATAACTTCTTTGTTCGAAATGAGATGAAACCTCTAAAACACCATCAGAACCCGGGCGGCCTTAATACATGTAGCACAGGTGTACACTTTTTTGTAAACTCGAGCAGACATGTGTCAGTTCTCATGTTGCAATTTCGCATGCCACCAAAGAAATTCGCCAGGTAATAATTAATCGATGTGGCTATGTGCCGCCCACATGAATAGTAAGAAGTGAGCTGCGATCTGTCACCCGTCAAATACCGGGGCATGAGTTAGAGACACACTTCACAAATATGTGCGAAGCGAAGGTGCCATCCCCGCTAGCGTTTTCATGTATACATCCGTCTAGGATGAAGGTACAACAGAAAACTCACAGAAGTATCACTTAACATAGAGGACGTAGCCGTTATAAGATGTGCCTGGCAAATAGCGCAGGATTCGGACAACATCTCTTAGGAAGTTTTGCTCTGTCGTTAGGCCGATTGCCACAAGACTTTAAACAAGAGTATATATATATATTTTTTTTTTTATTGTCGTAGGGTTTTAAGCCCAAACTTGATTTACAACGCAATGTAATTAATGGTCGTCTGTCGTATAGTAGTAGTAGTAGCAGCAGGAAATTTTTAACCGCTTTTAATGCCGAAGGGGCGGGTTAACCAGCCAAGCAGTTGTTCTCAGTCGAAAAAGGAAATTACTGATGCACGACGAGCGCTATTTGAATGCCAGCCGTCGTCGTGGTCACATTCGTAGGACATCATTTTTCCTTAACGGAAACGAACGCTGAAGAAGAATATATCGAACGCCAGTCCGTCGTTCACAATCATATCGGGCCTTCGAAAGGGTGCTGCTTGTGCTGCTTGGGTGTGTGGACAAATATCGATCGTCGCTCTTTTACAACGAACGGCCTCTAGGTAAACGGTCGAAATCGAGTCAACGTCGTAAACATTGAAGACGGTTTATGCGGGGCATCTCGCGTGTTGGTTGTCACCCCCCTAGAGCATTGGCGGGCTTCCGGGACACAAGTCAAACGAAGTCAAACATCGTCGACGAGGAGTTCGGCAGTTGTAAAAGACGGACGGAACACTGTCCGCTGCTTTTGTTGTCGCCTGTTGTCGTTGTCGCTGTTGTTGTTGTTGTCGGCGTCGTCGTCGTTGTCGGCGTCGTCGTTGTTGTTGTTGTTCATTATCCAGATCATCAGTCGCTTGCTACCGTAGCGGTGTTGCCATTGCCGGCCCGAGTGATAAAGCTGGTACTGTTGCTGCTGCTGCCGTTAACGTTGGTGTTATCATGGTTTTTGTTGTTACAATTGTCGCTGTCGCTGTTAATTTTTTTCTACTGATTCTGCTACGGTTGTCGCTATTCCTCTCGGTCTTATTGTTGCTCTGTTACTGTGGTTGTTGTTTTGTGGTGTTGTGGCTATTGTCACAGCTGTGGTCATTGTTTCAGCTCGAATACAGCAACAGCACTGCTGTGGTTGTAACCGAATTGTTTTTACTAAATTTCTCCTTCTCTGTTTCTCATTCGCTCGTCGTCTGTTCGTCTCGTTTCTCCCAGGGGGATGCATAACATGTTATTTTTTCCATAATGCTAAAATACCTTCGATCGGTCAAGTGGCAAGCAGATCGAGCTACTTGCAACGCGATCACTGCCACGACCACTAAAAAAATGAATGAATAATACCATAGAAATTTAGTAGGAATAAAGTCACTTTAGCTAAATGTCTGCCCTGTCCAGGCTGGGGAGAAGTCCAACTAGAGCAATCCGGGCGTCGAATCCTACCGAACGTTTTTGCCGAGAAGCCGCATCTACGCCTTAGTGCAACAGCTCTGAGATCCTCTGAGCTTATCGTATATTGGTTATCCTATATACCAGAAGCTGACTTGCGTTTATACGAGAGGAAATAGACGAAAGTCATTGGCTGGAAATGTGGCTTTATAATTATTTTTTAATATGTTCAATTGGGTCAACTAGTGGGTAACATCAAATAGGATATCCAATGTTTCGAACAGTAGCGACTGCTAAACTCGTTTTAACACGTTGGATCACAGCTGTTAAAATGTTAACACCAGCCCTCTTTACCGGGTTTTGACGATTCTGTTCAAGCAACAGCCGTGGATTCCCTCGTTCGTTGTTTCCCTTGTTTGCTGTAATATCTATCCCACCCAAGTTAAACTTTGTCAAACGAACTATCTTAGATAGTTGAGAAGGCTGCGTTGCGTCTTTACCTCGGTTAAAATACTTCTGGACTATTCTGGCTTTTGGCACTTTATCACATTTGTTGCGAACAAGCGGATGGTTGTTGCTCACCGCGATTTTACGCGTGCCATCCGTCACACCTTAGGTCCCATATAGATATTTTGTATATAATAAAAGAAGATATTCTGCAACTCCACGTTTTCCGCACGTTTTGATTTGGAGACACGACGACTTCTGGAGTAAACCACTGCCAGCAGTTGAAACACATCAAGGTCTCATCGACTTTCCAAACTGCTGCCCACTTGGGCTATACCTAAGACACGTAGGTACTTTGCAAAGAACTTGGACCGCCACGTCGTCAGACTCGCCCGGGGACGTTATGAAGCTGTTGTAAATTAGCACTATATATTAATATGCTTGTATTATAAAAAATATATATATATTTGAAATTCTACCTTGGAGGACTTTGTGCCGCCCCGAGCGTCGTACGGTTGCGACGCCATTGCTCAGAAAACGCCTACAAGAATCACAAACAAGGGCTGTTGTGTACATATGTGTAAGGTAATGAGCATAGGTAAGATATTTGCAGGCATAGGTAAGACATAGGTGGGCATAGGTAAGACATAGGCGGGCATAGGTAAGACATATCAAGCGGGCAACTCGTAGGAGGTATCCACGCGTTTTCCAACTTTCTAACACTTCTCGTGCGTGGTGTTGCGTGTGCGGCCGTGGTCTTTGGCAGGCGTGCAAGCACGGGATGGTGAAACATCTCGATCAGCTGCTCTACTACGGCGCAGACATCAATGCACGCAACGCATCGGGCAACACGCCACTGCACGTGTGCGCCGTCAATGACCAGGAGGAATGTCTCAAGTGCCTCCTGAAACGGGGCGCCGACACCCAGGCGCTGAACTACGCCAATCAGACGCCGTACCAGGTCGCCGTGATTGCGGGCAACCATAAGCTCGCCGAAATGATCAACAACCACAAGCCGGAGCACGTTGGTGAGTTCTGCTCCGGTCGGAGCTGATTCAAAAAACCAGCGGCGCATTGACTCAAGCGTCTACTCAGTAGCGATAGCCTCATTGCATCGGCCCAGAACAGAGAGAGTTGCGATTTGCGCCATGATTCATGCCGTTCTTCATCCTCAACACGCCGAGGTTGCCGTTGTTGTTGTTGTAATGCTTGTTATTTCTGTCGTTTGTCGTCCGGAGCTTGCGGTTGACTAGGCAGGAATATTGGTGTAGGGCCTAGGTAACTGCGCTTCATTGCACATATTAATTGCATTCGTATAGTTGCTGCTTCCCCGCTATATTTCTATCGCGGCTACAGAACCTAGAAAATGCATCTGGATTATATGAGTCAAATAAGTTTGAAAACATCTCAGGGGGCGTGTTCGAAATGGCCACGTACGTCCGTTTTACTTGGTCTGTCCTGAAAACGATTAGTGTTGTTACTACGTACTACCTCGTCCGTTTGCTGTCGCTGCGATCGCGCAGATCAAACCAAGAACAAGAGATGAGTGTCGAACCAGGCTAGAGATTCTCCTTTGTTCGCTCGATAACATTACTTTAGGACGGCGAGCAAGCAGCACACAGACAGCTTAAGTAATATGTTGACCGTACTGTTCTTAAATGGAGAGAGACGTTTATGTCCCTGTCCTCATTTGTCTTCTTTTCCTACATGAACTAAATATTCCCACCCTCACAGATAGCAGATTTTTTTGCGCCCATTACACGATTTCTGGTAAGCAATTGTCGGCTGCTGCCATGATTTTACCTCACGAATATCCCCAATATGTTGTTGTTGTTGTTGTTATAAAGCGATGTCGTAATCAATAATTGCAGCAAATGATTATTATTCTTATTATGATTTAGCATAACGTTACTTTGCTTCCCCAGTTACTCTGATTCATCTCCTGGATTACATGAATCTCATGAGTCATCTTTGTCATGTCCGCCACCGTCGTTCAAAGAGACATTTGACCTTGCCTTTGGCGCCGATATCATCATTTGTGCTCCGTTAGTTCGGGCTTACCGACATATATTCATTCATCTCCATTATCACCAATTAATTCAGTCATTCGTCCATCCGGCTAGTCACAGCTGTGCGATGCTGCTGATCAAAATAGTGCTCTTATGGGTGGCAGTGATATGCAGTGATACTGATCGGCCCGATGATCACGGTACCGTTTCTCGACGTAATTAAGCGGCCGAAATGAGGACTTAATCTTGTTACTTCCATAGTTTGTAGGTACGCACACAAAATTTTGGTACACGCACACACGTTCCACTTTTTCCCCGTTCCGCCGCTTAGGCGCGTTATAGTTTCATTTCTCATTGCAGTGCAAACGTTTGCTTGCGAATTTCGTTGTTTTTCGTTGTTCCCTTCTGATTTGATACTCTACATACTTTTCGATTGGCGGCCAGGTGCTCGACACGTGAGCTCTGCGATACAGAGACTGCAACCGTCATGTCCCGCACGCCCCATGCCAACCGTCTGATTAGCTTCGTTTGTTCATGTTCGACTTCTACAGCCGACGAGTTTATTCTCTACCCTCTTTTTCAATATACCTCGACTCTGTCTACACACAAAGAGTGTGATGCTGCTCCTGCTAGATACATTACTAGCTCTAGCGTATACTATTCATATATATATATATATATATATATATAGTGTAGGCTAGTTCTAAATGCGCTGTATGCGGACCACACACTTAACACAATAGTAACGCTGCTGCTACGTGGTAACAGTGATACAAGAACGATGCAATTTGCACTAAAGCCAGCTAGATTGAGTGCCTTCTATGACCGGCAGCATTACTTAGTTTGTGCACATATTTTCACCCTGTTACAGGAGTATATATATATATATATATAGATGCCAATTTGCTCGCCATAGCCTACTTGCCCAGTAATTTCTCTTCTTCTCTTCAGGTGTAAAGCAGGGCCCTCAGTAAGGTAATCATTTCGTCTGGTTAAACTTAATTCCACTCCTTCCTTCTCTCGCTCTTTTTTGTGCCCCGCTCGTTGAGCTGAAACACTTTAAAGTGTTTAGACCGCTAGTAAAATCAGAGCTTCTAGCTCAGAATCAGTACAGACCAATGTGTGTGCATCTCTTATCGGCCAAACGTGTTCAGCATATATTCACAGTCAATGCGGGGCGATAGACGTCAGGGGACAACTGAGCATTTTGTCAGTAACAAAAGTGTTGCAACCAACTTGCAAGAGCGCCTCCATTGTTTTAAGGCATTTGGGCAAAAATCGAAATGCAAGCGACCAGCTGCAATAACGACAACCTCCACTACAGCTACAACAACAAGAACGGTTATTACGATAGCACTTGAAGACAATGACCAGGATCATTATGACACCAACATTAGCATACCTCATAATGCACACTGCAGATGTGTAAATTACGTCAACAATTGCATCAACAACAACAACCATAGCAACAAATACAAGTCGACTAGAACTCCAAGCTGAAAGCGATACCGCAACGGCAGCAGTGGCAAAAACTAGTGTTTGTGTGGTATAATGCAGTCCGAGTTGAAGCTGGTAAGATTGGCACAGACGCGCGGGTACAAAGCCACTTGTGCATAGACACACCGACGCGCACAAAGACGCCAGTGCAAAACTACGCAGAAGAAACGCGCCCAAAGGCGCCCGTGCATAAACTCATCGACGCGCACAGAGCCGCCCGTGCTGGCCCCGTGCAAAGGCGGCCGGGCACAAACACGCAGACTCTCCGTGCATAAACATACCGACGCATATAAACGGACGCCCGTGCATAAACGTACCGACCCACACAAAGATGTCCATGCGCACAAACATACCAACGCATACAAGGACGCCTGTGCACATAGGTGCGCTGTGCCCCTGTGCCCGTGCACAAGCACGAAGACAAACAAACGCAAAACAACCGTTGTCCGTGCACCAACACAGATAGAGACGCATACAACAAACAGCACACGACCAAGTGTTTACCAAGTTCAGGCGTTCAGCGTTCGACGGCGCCGATGTTGATAATGATGCTGATCACGATTGCTGCTGGCTCTCTTAGTGGCGTTCGAGGAGCCTCCCTCATACAACCCGAGGCGGCGCGTATCGGCCGCCGGCCCGATTCTTTCGTCGACAGTGTCCGATAGTCGGCTGTGCACCTCGCGCTCAACGACGGCAACGACAGCAGCAGCAGCGACGACGACGACGACGATGATGATGACGCCAACAGGGGCGGCCAGACGCGGCTCGATGTCGCGCGAACCTTCAGCCGCCCCCAGCAGTTCCGGCCGTCCGCCATCCCGCAGCCCTTCGAATCGATCTCTGCCCGCTTTGTCCAGTGATACGCTCTCCACACACTCGGGGTCCACGTTCCAAGACGAGCTTGCTGCCTTAGGTACGCACTGATATTGCCGGCTGCAGTCCAGCCGCCACCACCACCATCACCATCACCACCACCACCACAACCAATGACAGCAGTAGAAAGAAGCAGCAATAACAACAACAACAGCAACAACAACAACGAGAACAACGACAACAACAACAGCAACAACTACAAAAGTATTAGTAGCACCAGCAATAAAGGCAATAATAACATCAACGCATCGTTAATTCCCTCACCACCACTACCACCACCACCACACCGCCCAGCATCACCGTCTGGCGTTGTTTTATAGAGACTGCACAGAATTATATATATATATATATATATATATATATATATGTGTGTGTGTGAGTGTGTGACTGTGCGTTTTGTTGCGTGAAGGGGTCATGTGTGCAACTAACTATTACAAGGGCCACACTGTAACGTTGAGTGAATCGGCACGCTGACACGATTGGCATGGCGGCACTTCCGAAGCGAGGTCTAGGAAAGTACCCCACGGACAGCTCAAGTGTTAAAAAGCTGATCAGAAATAATAGCTAAATACCGAGAATCTAAAAATAACGCTATATACGTTATAATTGAGCGGTGTGGACAATCAGCTTCAGCTGTAGATGTCTCGTATATGTAACAGGTCAAGCTTAGCTGATACAAACTTGCCATTTGTTTATGTTAAAAACCTAGAAACTGTTAACAATGTACTGGATAAGATCTAGCTATTCAACAGAAGCCTATACCACGATTCGGAGTGCAATTCATTTCTGTTGTGAGCAACTACAAAACGCCGGCTCGAAAGGCACTTTAGTTGATCCTTGTTCTGATTCAGTTATAAACATATATATTTATACGACAGTTCCTTATTTCTTTGAGCTACGATGGTATGACTTTTCGCCGCTTTAGTAGGCCCACTTTCAATTGAGCTAATATTGCTAATAGCAGAGACCGTTGCATTCGTTGGACGCTACTCTTTGCCGCTAGCATATACATATACGTTCACTAGAAATTACACTACGTGCTCATAGATGACCACCAGGAACTGGGCTTCCTTCTCGTGTACGTCTTTAGTAGAGAGCTATACAAATTATAGTACGGTACAAGATGTCTTTTATTGAACATGCTATATATATATATATATATATATATATCATTCACCCATTCCAGTCTTTTGTTGTCGGCTGTAACATACCTAGCGCTTTAAGACTGCGCTTTAGTCAATCATGTGTATGCTGTTGTTGCTATAATTGTAGTTGGTATGGCTGTTTTAATTGCTGTCCTGCCACCCGGTTCCCCGCCCTCCCAACGTTGTTGCTGCTGTTATCCTTGCTGTTGATGTCGTTGTTGTCGTTGTTGATGTTGTTGTTGTCGTTGTTGATGTTGTTGTCGTTGTTGATGTTGTTGTTGTCGTTGTTGTTAATGTCGTTGTCGTTGTTGCTGATGTCGTTGTTGATGTCCTTGTTGTTGCCGCTTGCTACTGCTGTTATATTTGCTCTTGTCACAACTTCTATCCATGTGAATAGAATAGATGAAAATAAACATGCATCGTATGCCTCGTAGAACAAACCTGCCATCAGTGTGCCTGCTGCTGCTGCTGTAGGTCCTGCAACAGACTCGTCGTGCCTCTGTGGCACTCCAAACACCTATGAGAGCACATGAAGTCGGTTTGAGCCTGTAGTCGTAGGAATCTCTGTGATAATTATAGCGTACGTGCCTTTGCGTCTTTTCGTCTTCTTCCTGTTCTGTTTCTTCTTCTTGGACCTTTTTCCCTTCACTCTTTTCAACACCACCATGACTCGAGTACTCGACACGTCCGGACGTTCTCGGACGACGGTGGAGTTTGGCTCGCCTGTCTTAACTGGCGGCTGCGGCGGCAGGCTGCCGATGGTGGCTGATTTCGTTAGGTTTGGTTTTGGATTTGATGGATTAGTGGTTAAGAGAATACGGCGTCTGTCTCTGTCTCTTCCCGTTCGGTTGGAATGCTAGCCACCTCGTCGCCATTATTACCACCTTGGATCGACTTGCCCTTGTGTTCCCGTCTTCCCGTTTTCATTGGTCTTGCGTTCGAATTTGAGCGTGCGCTGAACGTAACGACGTTCGACAACCAATTTCGTTCGTCTATCTAGCAATACCGAGGACGGTCAGTTCCAACGTGGTAGCCTATGTAAGCTTTGCGCAAGCGTTGGGCAAATAGTAGAAACATATATACATATATATATATATATATATATATATATACGTTCTTATACAGGGTGGTCTACAAATAATGCTTGCCTTAATCTATGGTATACGCGTTGTATTGGTACGCCTGTAAGACACCTGCGCCTGAACGTCCAATATATATATATATATATATATATATATATATTCAATTACTGCTTGGTGTGATTTATATGTATATGACATACGGATAGCACATTAATCAGCTCCCATTTATAAGGAACCTACTTGGCGGTTATGGTGTGTTGGCATGGTTATGCCACACCGAAGTAGGCTATATCTTAACCATGATACTACAAGATGTTTACGTACGTAATAACGCCATTCAGACATAACATGCCTAGAGCAAACACGAGAAACAACGAACAAGAATGCAGCAGATCTCCACTACAGCTGTCACAAAAACACCACCAAATAAACAAATAGCAACACCTATCTACCACGTATGTATACCAACTATCACAGTTACTGCTCCATTACGTCCGCTCACTGTTCCACTGGGTATTTTGTACTGGACTTTCAGATTATGACTATGCCTATGCCGATGGCGTGCTCAGCGAGTTTGGGGGGTAAATTGTCATCTATTTCACTTGACCTCGCCTTGTAATGTAAAGTGAGATTCTAACCCGGTCTCCGATGACGGTGATGCTGATGCTGATAATAACAACGCAACATTGTCGTGCCACACTAACCTGAATGGCAACCCCACCGTGTTTGTCGTGCTGCACATTGTTTTGCACACTTTGACCCAGCTACAACAGTACAGTAACAGCGCAACAATGGTTGGTCGAACTGCAAAGGCATCCAAAACAGCCCCCACCAAGAAATCTGCAGCGTTTGATAGCGTGCCAAGCGCACTTACGTGTGATGAAGTTGATGAACTATTACGACCGGACAGGGATCGTCCCCCGGTGCCAAAACCGGTATCAGACTGGTGCTAGAGGACGTGCTATCAATCTGTATCTTGCTTGCGGCCACTAAAACTGCAGCTCACCGTAACCACGTGAACCATAGTAACTAAAGTATCTGTAATCCTGAGTGCAGGTTTCATTGCCTCGCCCATGCTGCACTCGGCACATGGACTGCGTGTCATGGCGTTCAGCCGTCGACAGCGTGCCGACACCTCAACTAATCCCGCTAGATGTTTATTTTTAGGTTTCACTCACGATAGGCTTTGTTGTTGCAATTGTCCGCTCCACGGTGTGTCGCAACTTTTAGGAAAATGTCCCGGACTTCAGGACTTGTTTATCCGTCGACCTTCAAACATTGCTGGGCGACACATACGTTCTTTGAATTACGGTAGCTTATATGCTGTCTGCTTATATGTATGGTTCCTGCCACTCGTATGCCTCTAGTGGTTGAAGTTGGTCTGAAGAACAAAGTAACGACTCAGCTTCTGCCTTTTTCTCTAAGCCGTCATGTCTATATAAGATCTGAAATTGTGCTCTCCAGGGGCCTCTATTCTACTTGCATGAGCGACAACGTAGGCACTGAGTATATATATATATATATATATATATACTCTAGAGTGTGTCTGTTTCACTTATCATCTTTACCTATTAATCGCAATGTCTTTTAAAATGTCGTATATTGAACCGCGCATGCTTAATATAATCCAAGCTATTGCTGTCCTTTCACCGACCTTTTATTTAACTGAGGTACCCTACAACTTGTGAGCTTTGTAGGTGTATTACACTAGGGAAATGCATGAGATGTAGTCTTCAGAGTGTCTTCTTAATAGAAATGCCTTAAATACACCGCGTTTGTGTGAATGCTCTTTATAGTATATAGATATGTTTAACGCGCTCGTTCACTATTAACAAGATACTGCAACGCCACCCAGGCAGCTTGTGCTCACATACTTTCAGCGATAGGCTGACGGTAGAGTCAGCCGGGTGTTGATAAAAATGCACGTATCTTTTTAATTGCATTTCGTGATGGTTATCAAAGATTCAGAATCCTAAACACTGCCAGTAGATCATCCAATAGCGACGGAATGCGCGAACGGCAAACAACCCTGCTTGTTTACGATCTGTATTCTGTAATTCCCTATATATATATATATATATATATATATATATATATATATATATATATATATATATATATTTAAATCTCTCGACAGCCTCGTAAACCGTTGCCCTTGTGAAACCTTCAGTTGAGACGTCTCGCTTTAAGTTTCAGCGGTGCCCTCAATAAATTGACCCTCTTCTTTGGTTTTCTTTGGTTTCCACTGGTTTGGTTACACATTCAGTCGCACAAACTGAATCATACTAACAAATGCAGACTTAACATTCTAACATCAATGACATAACAGCTAAACTAGATACGGTGTGATTATTATTTGTATGGTTGGATCGTAGAATTTGGAATAACGCTACCCATAAGATACGAACACGCATTTCTTTGACAAAGTATAGTATGCAATTGGACGCCCCGTACACATGCAAAAATGTGCCTCCCTTAGTGCACGGCCTCTCGGATAGTCTATCTTAGGGTGTTCTCTGAACTCTGAATACCGTGTGAATTTCGGTGTTCAGAGTTCAGAGAACTCATCGAAAAAACCCTTTTATTTCGAAAAGGGTTAACTATTTTACGGTTACCTAAGTCAAACTTTCTGAGGTTGTTCGCAGCAGGTGAATGCGTTGCTGTTGAGCAAGCGGCCTCACTCTTTACGTCCGCACAGAATTCTGCTCCGAGGTGCCACTCCTTATGTATCTGCTAGCCAGTTTCGTTAATGCACCCCCAGAGCCAAAGATTACAGAAGCCCTATCATGTAGCCGTTTGCTCTGTCTGATACTGGTCGAACTGTAGCTTTCCTCCAATCCCTTTATTCAATGCGGAAGCTTAACTTGGTTTGGCCAACTCGGAGACAATAAGTCCCGACACTGACCGGTACGCCGTAGGAAAACAGCGCAGTAAGCCCTTTTGTCGTATGAATGAATGGAAGAATGCTCACGTGTTAATGTGTTGCTGTTGTTGTTATTGTTGTTGTTGCTGCTACGTGTTTTACATGCACATAACACACGTTTGCATATATATAAAATATATATACGTGTACACATGTGCACACATACAAAAAGCACTCCGAATTGTATTGTTTTGTCTATCTAGTTGTTATCACTCACTGGTTAGAATCAAATTTACTGCTTCTAATTTAATCAACGGAAAATGTGTGTTCTCCCTCCTCTGTTGTTGCTGCTGATGCTGTACAAACAACAATAACACCAACGCATCGAATTCGACGCGATGCAGAGAGGCCTCTGCATGAAACCGCCAAGCCGTCGGCTCACGCGCGAGACCTTAAAAGCCATGTCCTCGCAGCCGGCAGCATATGTATTGCCCAACAGAACTATGTGTAAGTGATGTATTCGCAAGTGTTGTTGTTCGTCATCTTTTAGCACTTTATAACTTCTGCAACGTATCGAATCATGACCAGATAGTGTCAACTTCTGCTAGTTCGCAGGTTCCTACATTTGAGAAGTTAAAGACTATCTTTATATGCGTTCATGCAATAGAACTCACATTAGGCTGACTATATTACTGCGAAAGGCATTATGTGGGTGTCTTTTTGAGAACATATAAACGCCTCTTTTAGAGTATAAGACACGTTACACCTTAATCAAGGTAGGCGGTTTTATATATATATATATATATATATATATATATATATATATATATATATATATATGTGTGTGTAAGAACATGTGCACAGCCCGCTCGGGGCACTATCTCGGGGGTATATATCAATATATATATATATATATATATATATATGTGTGTGCAATTAATTTACAACATATTGTATTCTAACTCGCTCTTTACTGTCACATTGCCATGTGTTTCTGCGCCATTTGCTCATGTTTTTGTTGTTGTTGTTGTTACCGCTGCTGCTGCTGTTGTTGTCGTCGCCGTCGTCGTCTTGGACAAACGATGGCTTCGGACGTGCCCAACAAATGGCTGCAACACTGTGGCGACCGGGGTGTGTGTGTGGGTGTGTCACAACTAACCCCACTTTGACACGCTTGTCACGGGTGGCTGTATCGTGTGAGAGCAGCGCCCAGTCGAAGCAGCAGTTGAGTCTCCGCTCGGGAGACACGATCGAGGTGCTTCGTGTTCTCGACTCGGTGATGTTGGAAGGTCGCAACCGGGACACCGGCCAGTGCGGCCTTTTTCCGGCGGTTTGTGTGGCGCTCCAGGGCGCAGCTAACCAGCTCTCGCCGGCCGGTCGACGAGGCGATCCCAGCGATACCGACGGCCGCTTCCTTCTTCGGGGACGCTCGCCGAAAGGTTCGCACGGAGCCTCCTCCGCCAAGATGTGAGTTTGTACCATTCGTCAGACCGAGATAGATACTACTAAGAGAAATAGAGAGTGTATATATATATATATATATATATATCTTACTATCCTTGGCGGAAATTTCCTGAAATAATACTTCACTGTAAGAATCGTCACCTCTGGAGATCTCTACACAGTACAAACCTTGGCAGTCGTATTTGCCGCGGTCTCTTCAAGTCTGAAATTTACGCGTGACATTAAATTTAAGAAAACTAGTGAGACAACCGTGACTCGAACCTGCCCTGATTCTAACGGTGCGTTTTATGTCCAAGTCACCGCTGCTATATATGTATATATATATATATATATATATATATATATATATATATATATATATATATATATATATATATATATATTGAAAGTGAGTTGTATTTAATTAAAATAGTATTAAGAACATCAGTATTTTTACGGGATCTCAGGGAACCCTTCGGCGGAGGGAGGGGACCCTTCGACTAATGCCGCGTTTCCCCGCTGAAGCTCGATCGATACGCGCTGCAGTAGGAACTCTCCAGAACGAGGATCCTTTGTGACTGCGTTTAGTCTTTCTCTAAGTTCTTTGAATTTTTTTTGACGTTTCTTCGCCCATCGTAAGTTTCCATGGCGTGGTACCAAAGTGATGGTGCTGCGTTACGTATTTGCCAAGTAACTAAGCTCTTTCGACAGTTATAGTTGTTCTGTTTTACGTGCAAGCTTTCACGTTCAGAACCGTAAAAATTTACTAAGACGTTTCGGCCAGCTCCTTCCATTAGGAAAAAATATTCTCTTGCCGAGTTCTACCAAACCCCAAAATATGTACTTAACTTTCGCATACACCCTATGCAGGTATGCATGCCTTTGCTAGTTACTTGACAACTACGTAACGCAGCACCATCACATTGGCACGAAAATGGTAGGCGTTAAATTTGCTATTGCGTGAGAATAGTCTTTTGGACGTACATTTTTGGTCGTAAGGGAAACATTTCATGACTTTTCACGAGCGTTAACGTAAGGCATAACAACATATCGACTTTTTATGGCTTTCCTTAATCTGGCTATTCGTTTTTTGCTACGCAAGCTAGTAAAGTATCGTCCGTTGCGCAGAGTTTACCGCTGAACACGCCGGTATAATCGCTTCCTTTATGCGTTGACTGGTTCTCCCGCAAACGTAGATTTCGCACAACTATGTAGGAGACAAAAGGCAGAATAACTACTTTTATAAATTTCACTCTCTCTCTCCTAAACAAGACATTTCCGCGCCCTCCTTCCATTGGGAAAACTTATTTTCTTGCCGAGTTCTACCAAACCTTAAAACAAGTACATAACGATATGAATGACTCTGTATATATGTATATAAGCTATTCACAAGCGCTACAGGGGTAACACCGCGTGATGAAAAACCCTGCCTTAACATTATTATTTCATACTACTGAAGAAACACCATGCTTTTACGCGAACGTGCTCATTAATTAAAGTATTCGTCGAAAAACATACTATGCATATGATTTCCAAGTTCTGAGCACTTGACAAGAATTCAACGCATAGATGTCTTATTTCCGCTCTGACTATCCAGCGACCATGTCTGAGGCAAGAATTCGATAGGGCCAAGAATGCGTTGAATGCATGCACGTACGTTGGATAGTTGCTAGTACCTTTTGTTACTCAGAGTCTCAACAGCTAAAGGGTGAGAGTCTACAGTCTTCTTCTGCACCCGGGCCGTAGTGTCACGATACGCTCTTTCAGCTGTACTCTGGTGGACAGCTTTTCGCTGCGTACGTTTCACTCCCTAGTGGCATCTTGTCGTTCTGGAGTGAAGTGGTGGATCCAGACCTTGTCTATGGTTGCAAATTGGTCCCAAAAGTCCTGCAGATTTGGTCCTAAGAGTTCCAAATTGCTCTCCGAACTATCAGTTTTTGCTAAATTGCTAGCTCGCACGGTACAGCTACTTTGCTCGAATTATTTTTATATATGAATGTTGATGCAAGGTTTAATGTGCTTCATTATGGCTAATATTTACGACTTTCGCTATTTCGCGCAGTTCAATCGGCGTCAGCCATCGCAGGCTTCTGGGCTCCTAGCAAATAATCTCCTAGCACAGTTTTCTCATGTGAAACCGTTTTTGGCCAACCAGTATGTGGTGAATCCTCGGTGCTCATAATACCAAAAGCAATTCACTAGGCGATATTTCTGAACACTGGTAACTGCATCAAATTTGATATTTGATTTCAATTGTTCTTCACGGTACTCCGTTGTCACTGGAGGGTCTTCTGATATGTCATACTTACGTGACCTGAACCAATCACAATTCGAAACCAATTCACATTATCTTTGTTTTTGTTACTTCCGAAAGAACAAAGAGCCACAACGTCGCCGCACAGCCATTTATGCATGCAATCAATTTCGACATGAAAAACACCGGTGTCACAAATTGTTGTGATTTTACTCTCACTCCGGAACAAGACTTTTGAGACACCATGTTCTATTGAAAAAAAAATATTTGCTTTAACGAGCCTTACAGATCTTATTGTTGATCTTCACACTGTTCTGGGACACCCTGTGTATATATATATATATATATATATATATATATATATATATATATATATATATATATAGTTTCTTGGAAGTCTTGTTTCGGAGTGAGAGTGAAATTTGTGGCACTGGTGTTTTGCTCAACATAGGAACATAAAAAGTGCCATTGCGAGGCAACCTGTCCCCCTATAGTCCTCCGGCGTTATATGTTCTTCTAAAGGACATATAGAAGATGTGACATGGTCGTTTAGAAGAAAATTCGCAAAGATTTAGGTTTTTTATTAGTTTTTACACCCAGTACCTCAAAATCATAATTATACGACTGTTAACAGTGCTCAAAACCAACGCATACGATGCAAATGCGCATTTTGGCGCATTTTGATACCAAATCTATGGTAATTTGAGCCGTGGTTGCGGAGTAATTAAGATTTTTCGGCGGGCATGTCGAGATTGAGTGCATGCATAAATGACTGTGTGGCGACGTTGTAGCTGTGGCGCGACAGATCGGCGCTAGTGAACGTTGCCACACGGTCATCTATGCACGAAAGCAGAATTTTCTCACGAACACGACGGTGTGTTGGGTAACAACCAGTGTTACAAACTGTAGTAATTTCACTCTCACTCCGAAACAAGACTTCTCAGTGACCATGTTCCATTGGAAAAAATATTTGCTTTACCGAACTCTACGATTCTTATTATCGATCTTTAAAGTGTCCTGGGACGCCCTATATTTACGAGGGCGGGTCAAAAAGTGTTATTACAAATGTATAAAAACAACATATTATATCAATCTTACGAAATGTTTTTGTTTCCTGAAATAGAACTTCCGCTCGCTGTAATGCACGTGTGCCTTCTTTTTCACTCTTCGAAACATTTTTAAACGCGTCTTTTACAATTGAGTTGAGCTGCTCCTGCGAATTTGTTCTAATCTCCTCTAAAGTTTCGAAACGATGTCTCTTCATTTTTTATCCGAGGAAATAGGAGAAAGTTGCAAAGAGTCCGGTGAACAGGGAGCTTGCGGAAATATAGATTTCAAACGTCTCATCAAATAACCCGTCATCAAAAACGATGTGTGCGCCGGTGCGTCGTCTTGGCAAAGGATCCACGAGTTGTTTGCCCAGAATTCGGGACTCTTGCACCCGACGTTCTCGCGCACGCTTCTTAAATATTAGAGAAATACTGGAAAAATAGAAGGTGTTTCCCTCGTAGTGAAAGAAAAAAACAGTCAAAAAAACCTTGGTGTTGTCTGAATTTCTTC
Organism: Dermanyssus gallinae; assembly: GCA_003439945.1. NCBI lineage: Eukaryota > Metazoa > Arthropoda > Arachnida > Mesostigmata > Dermanyssidae > Dermanyssus > Dermanyssus gallinae. The sequence goes on from QVRM01006033.1 coordinate 502,980, forward strand.
AGTCGACTCTCTCCTTTGCGCCTTCAAGCGCCACTTGAAGGATTGGGCTTTGGGCTCGATGTCGTGACCATATGCCCATGACTCGCCTCCTGTAATCACGCTCTAAAGCAATATAGGGTTTTCTGCTCTCGCCAGGAAGTTCAATTCGGCCAATTCCCGGCGGGCGCTCATTTGCTGAAAATTCAACATTTTTGAAACGAACTACGCTGATACTCTTCTGGCGCATAAGATCACTGCGGTTATAACTGATACATAAGATAACTCGACTTCTTCAGCTATCTTCCTGACAGTATTTTAGCAATTCGTGAATGCGATATCACGAACTTTTTCAACACTCTCTTCTGTTACTAATGTCGACGGCCTTTCCGAGAGGGTGTCTGTTCCGGTTTCTTCACGCGCGTGGTGAAATCGACAGTACCACGCATACGACAGTACCATTGCAAAACACAGTATTTCAGGATACTGCTTGATCACCATAAGAAGTTTGTAGCATTTTCACTACTTAAGAACATATGGTTTGGTTTTTAACACAGAACTTTATTTACAGTTTCATTTGCTTATATGTAAGAGGTAACAATTGTCTCCTTATAAACGTGTACACCAGGTAGAATAAGTAAAAAACTTTATTCAACTTAAAATTTTATTTGACGCAGTTTTGACGGCTTTATTTTCGGTTCCTTAAAAATTGCCGAACCTCGTTTTCTTCACTTCTTTAAACGAAACTCAAATAAAAAAAACGCCGCCACTTATTGGCGTGAAATCGGGTCGGTGTGTAACTGATGATATAAGTAAAACAAACCGGAAACCCTTCGTGTGTAGGTTCAATTTTTTAAAGTCAAAATACTGGTTTTCAGTAAGAAAATTTTCAGTCCGTTCAATATATATATATATATATATATATATGAATTGCTTCTCCGTGTCTTTCGCATGTAGTATATCGGTAGTTCGACATCACGCTACATCCGTAGACACTGAAGTGAGACGCAAGCGAAACCTAGTCCGGAAAGGCCTATGCCTAGCCAGTAGTGTAGTGGTAATTGACGGCCGGCAAGAGACAATAATAGAACGAGCGTGAATGGCTGGGGAGCAGACCCGGTGGGTCGGTGTGTGTCGATTGAGAGAAGGGAGACGGGCAGCAGGAACATCGTGTCACGGACTCTAAATCTGAGTTCTATCAAGTCGCTGTGTGTGTGTGAGCCGCGCGGCGTTCGACAAGAGCGTGGCGAAGCGGGGTGACTCTGAAACCCAATCCTCGCAGTCAATAGATGATACGAGCCGCCGGAGGAGAAAGCTGAAAGGAGAAAGCTTCCAGAACGATACAGGAATGAAAGAAAGAAACGACACGGCAGTAAGACAGACAGACAGGGAATGCCTTATGAGGAGGACTGGTTGGCTGGCTGGCTGGCTGGCTGGCTGACGCATCGATGAAATGCACTACAGGATGCAGCTACCTCTAGCGTCAGGTGACGCGACAGTGAAATATCGTCGCAGAATTTGCTGCGACCACTGACTGTTGCACACATGATTATGTGCATCTTAAACATGTGTGCACCTGTGTGGGTGTTTGTGTGTGAATGGGGCATGAGTACACCAACTGGCCACCTCCAAACAAAGATGATCCTGTTGCACCAGTGCTTCGTTAGTGTCTACTGGAACTTCTTCTCAATGTGACACTTCATCGCTTCTGGCACTGTAACACTGTAATGTGAACGGGCTTAAGGCACACTGGAATGACCTGGAAACGTTCCTCCTAGCGAGCCTGGCGTGCTAACCCTCTGTGATAGCCATATCAGGAGCAATGCTCCAGGGAGCCGAAACTTGCTCACTTAAATTGCGCAAATACAGCTGTCGACCAGGCTCTCGCGGTAGCGGACTGGTTTTGTATAGCCGATGTGACCATGACGTTACAGTGCGAAAGCAACTTGCTGGCTTTTGTGACCTCAGCTAGCTTTTTCTGCGAGAATTGAGTGGTGTGGTGGAGGGCAAATCTGTTCTGGTTGGTGCATTCAATTGCCAGCCGTCTGGCAAAGTCGCCGATTTTATGAATGGTTTAGAGTGCATGCGTTCGAAGATTAACAGCCAAACTATGACCCTTCTTGGAGGTGGTAATGTCAACGTTCTTTTACAATGACTGAAACGCTCGTGGTCTCTGAGAACTACTGTGTTCATTTAATTTAAACGAGTTTGTCGGTGTGCCGACGCGAGTTGCCGCAGTGGAGAGAAGTGGCCGCTCTACGTACAGCGCCAATTGTATCGACAACACGTGTTGGTCTTCGATGTTGTCGATCAAAGTGGCTCAGTTACAACAACACTCTCCGGCAATTAGGCTACGTTTATCTCAAAACGGACCACTCTGTCAGTCACAACATCACACGTAAATCGAACTAACTCTATGACCAGATAGTGCAAGATCTCAATGATACTGACTTCTGATAAGGATGAATGATCTGACCTATACGCTGTAGATGACATCGATGAAGCTTTGGAGTGCTTCCATGCACGAGTAATGACGTTCGTTAAAAGCAACAAGCAGAAGCTAAGAATTAAAAATAATCTTAGGACACCAAGGAAAGCCTGGGTCACTCAACAATCGTTGGCATTGATAAATGAAAAAGATGCGGCGCTCAATAAGTTTAAAGCTAATCCAGATGACGCTGTGCGGCAAAGTCTATTCTCAGAAACAAGGTAACCGTCTTTTATAGAAATTGTAGATTCGAATTTAATTGGGAACTTCTGCGGATGCCTAAATGAGGAGATATTATAGTGTCCGATGAGACAACAGTGGCAAACGTGATTAATCAATATTGCTGGATGTGTGTGACTACCGACAGGGAGTGCCCTGATAGATTTGTTATACCTGACAACTTTCCTAGTAAGGCGAGAAATGTCTTATTGCAGCCGGTCGATACTCTAAGGGTCGCGCATCGTCTACGCGAAACAAAGTTATGCTCAGTTGCACCTGAACAACCATCGGTATTGCGGAGAGCAGCCGGTGTTTTCTCTGACCCGGTATCATATCTGGTAAATTTGTCAATTGCGGCCGGTAGGTACCTTAAAGCACTTGAATTATATCGCGTCATTCCGCTCTTTAAATTTGGTGACACACTCGCAAAAGAAAACTGGTAGTTGGCATACCGGCCGCAATCTCAGATATAGTTAAGAAATGCACGTCCGAACAATTCAGGGACCATCTTGAACATCATAATGTACTCAGTCGCTAACAGTTCGCATTTTACCCAAACATTTACAACACCGTCTCTATAATGAGCATTGTAGATTACATCCACCAAAGTCTTAAAATAAAGAAAACGTTTGCTGTATTCCTTAGTGATTTGACAAAGACGTTCGATTGCCGTTATATATATATATATATATATATATATACACCACAAGTTTATATTATTTAATAGTCAGTTGTAACGGTACAGTAATAAACTCTGCTATTAACTGCTGTTAACAACGCCACCCTTAGTACCTTCTTATGTGGATTCCTGTGCTGGCAGTTTATTAGAGACAATGGCCACAGTTTTGATATATATATATATAGCACATGTAAAGATGAATAATTATTACAGCCATACTACGAACCCTATAACCATGACATCCTCATTATAATCACATGGGCATTTTGCTGATATAAAAGTATGTTTGAAATGTTTTATTTGCAGGTTTGGTGAACCTCGCACAGTTGTTCTTCATAAAGGAAAGAAAGGTTTCGGATTCGTTCTCCGAGGAGCAAAAGGTATGCAATGGTTTAAATTGGTGCATATTTTAAAGGTCCTTTGTTTTCCTTCAAGCTATCCTATTCTTTGAAGGGTAGAGATTAATGGAGTAAATGACCAGAATATATTCTTGGTTATATATTCCTATTAACAAAACCGTATTTTTATTTTGCCGATATTCCAACAAGCTACGCGTGCATGTATATGTGCACATATCGATAATTTGTATAATTCAATGTCACGTATTGCCGTGGTCCTTGAGCGTACATTTTGAAATTTTACACTGGGTATCGATAGCTAATTATAAGTTTCAAAACTTGAATTCTAACGCTTATTTGTAGTAATTTGTGTATTTTTTGTACACGTTGTTTCTCTAAGTTTCTCAGCTTCTTGTGTACGTCGTGTATAATTGTATAGCACTTTGCTTTAAGTAGGATGTAGCCCGTGGGTGTCTTTAGTTTGGCATTTGTTAGTTGCTTTATTGTATGTTCCGATATATTTAAATATGTAACCTGAATGGAGACATAAAACATTTCTAACATATGGTTGGTATTTTTTTTAGATCGCAAGATGTTTAAAGGTACGTTACTCTTCTGCACAAGTAGTATTTTCTTACATGTAAGGATATGTGCACCTGCATAGTTGAGATATGTACATCAAACACATTGTATGTACACTTCGGAATCCGTTAAAGATTTGAGGGACATAGATATGCATTATTGCACTGATTATAATAATGGAAACGCATTCGATTATTTCACTATAAGAAGTAAGAAGTAGGAAGTTCATTATTTATATACAATAAGTACCAGCGCAAGCTATTGTCGGGATATTAAGGACACAATTATTTATATGATTGTGAAGTGTAAAGATGTTTGTGTAGACACGTGTTTGTTTAAAGATATTTTCGCTAGGAATAACTTCTGTGACTACATTTTTGAATGACTACAAGCGTTATTCACTAACACTGTGTTAGGTATATATTATATACATATATATTTTTTGTACTAATTAGCGATGTGGGTATTTTAGCTGAGATGAGCGAAAAGTGGCCATCTCTGCAGTACCTCGATGACGTGGACAAAGGAGGAGTGGCGGATATGGCCGGCCTCAAGAAGGGAGATTTTTTGCTGGAGGTTAGTATACTGGCTCTCCTGCCTCCAGTACGATGGCAATTACTGCTGTTTGTACTAGGTAGTGTCGCGCATAACTGCACTTAAATCAGTATTAAACACAGTTACTAAATATTAGCACTAAGACCATCACAATGTAATTAAAAAGGTAATGGCGTTGAATGGGTTGTCGTTAGCAAAAAATAATATATATAGTGGCCGCCGGTGCGATCTATATCACCTTTAACGTTATAAAAGAGCAATTCCGTTGCAAAGAAAAAATTCGTTGTCTCATCTCTGGAAATGCGATGTCTATGATGTATATTCGTAAACCAATCATTGGTTAATAAAACTACTATCAATATATATATATATATATATATATACAATATAATAAGAGCGCGAGATCATATTATTCTGATATCGGGCTAGCCGGATATTACTTCATAAAGTACGCGATTGCAAAAAACGATAAAAAACAATTATACTGGCGTGTCGGGACGAAAAATTTGGCTTTGTTTAAATGGTATTTAACGTTGGCTAGGGGCAGCAAAATAGTCGCATTCAGAAAAGTTTATAAACATCGAGATCGCGTGATAATTTAGGTTTAAGCGTTTACGTCCAATACATTGAAAAATTGCAGTTACGCTCACAAAATAAATAACTTTAGGAGAATGCGCACTTCATGCGGATTATTTGATTAGCAAATCGATGCTGGCACAGTTCGTAATTTGATTACCTTAAGTCGTTTTTCCCTCCATGTACGATCTCTATCTGACCACAAATGATGTGGTACTAAAATTATTCCTGTAGAGTGGACATTCCCGTGGTTGCTCTTTGGATTTTTAGCATATCAGTACATTTCTAAATGATTGAACCTAAAAGTTTGAAAATTTGGTTGAATCCCAGCACCCTGATTTTCGCAAACTGTTTTCAGTGAGATTGTTTGCCTTCCGGTAGATACACTAGTGTTTTTCAGACGAAGCAGATATTATATCTGGACAGGAAGACCTTACATGAACTGTTCGTAGGTGGTCTAGAAAGCATTTGCTAAAGGATGAAGCCGCTAGCGTCTCCCCTCTGTTAACATGAGACTCCAAAGGAATCCGACATAAGCGGCGGGGAAATGGCTTACTGTAGCAATATCACAACGCGAACGTATATTGATTTGGTACCAAAGTAATACTAATGTGCTTATTTCTAAATCAATGTGCCTTTTGAGCGCAATGAGGACATTTTTTTATTATTGAACGTGAATTCACAGAAATGAGACGTCGCAAAATTTTTATTTTTGCGAACTTATCCAATACGACGATTGTTTTTCAACTAGCGAATGTTGCATATATTTTGTTCTCCTGCAACCATAGATTTTGTCGCTTTAATGTGATGTCCGGTCACCCAGATCGACATATATATATGTATATATATATATAAAAACTTGAATAAGTATTTACACATTGTATCTTTGTTGTATTGATCATTCGATTGGTGGCACTTCGATGCTTGGCTGCTGATGGATTCCGATGGACTCGCGGCGGGCCGCCCAGATCAACGGACAAGATGTTTCGCAGGCATCCCACGAGACGGTAGTGAATATCATAAGGCAGAGCGGGGACTTGGTCGCCATGACGGTCGTATCGGCCGTCGCCGGAGATGTCGGCACTCAGGCAAACTACAGGCAATGCGCCACGCTTCCTAGCAAGCTTTCAAAGAAAGGTAAGTCAACGTTCGCGTGATGGCATCGGGGCAGCACGCAGTACTGGCGGGGGCGCTCCGGCCAGCCGGCTGCTATCTCTTACGAGCAGGTCGTTCCGTTTCAGCACCCGCTCCTCCGAAGCGAGACCCCAAGACGACGCTGACGCTTGGGCCCAAGCCGGGCGGACACAGCGGGGCCACTGCGGCAGCAGCAGCAGGCCACGCCGTCGGCCACGGCCTTGGACTCGGGCCAGGGAACGGCCTGGGCCCCACGCTCGATCACGGTCAACTAGTCGGACCCGATGCGGCTGTTTCGTTTGCTCAACAGCAACAACAGCTTCTTGCTCAACACCAGGCTCAACAGCAGCAGCAGCAGCAGCAACAACAGCAACAACAGCAGCAGCAGCAGCAACAACAACAGCAACAAGCTGCTCAGCAAACGCAAGGCCATCAGCAGGGGTCAACAGTTCAGCAGGTGCATTACGAGGACGACCGGATGTGCATGTCGACGATAGAGGACGGCAACAAACTCGCTTCCATTAGGTCCCGGCCGTCTTCTCGACGAATGACTAGTGCCGAACTGGAGGAGTTCTTCACGAGGCAGAGTGAGCAGAATCTCAAGCACAAGCAGCAACAGCAACAGCAGCAGCATCAGCAGCAGCAGTTTGACGACGACGTACGGCGGTGTGCGACGATCGCGCGCTTTCCGAAGTCGAGCGACCGGGGCGGCGCCGGCGACATCAAACCTGCCAGCGCCGAGGAAGAGGAAGCTCTCAGGGCGCTTCATAAGAACTTCGCCAGCGTGCCCGATCTCAACAAAGAGAACGAGGCGTCGAAGTCGCGCAGCACGAGCGGCGACGACCTCAAGGACGGCCTACTTCACCTACGGACGGGCGAGCTCGTCTACTCGAAGAGCAGCAAAGCGCGCCACAAGGACGACCGGCTCATCTACGCTGAGACGCTGCCGCTGGGCAGCAAGAAATCGCCAGCGGGAGCCGGTCCCCCGCCTAGTCATCCGCCACCACCGCCACCCAGTCACCAGACACACCAGCAGCAGCAGCCGCAACAACAACAGCAACAACAGCAGATGCTCCAGGTAAGGCTCCTCTTTTGTTGGCGTGTATGTGTATATGGGAGGCTTCGGCAATGCTTGCTGCCTGGCGTTCGTCGCCTACCGCTAGCAGCGGCTACTCGCTAATTTAAAAAAAATCTCCTTTCAAGGCTGACTCTCAGCCAAGATTTAACGTCCAACTGCTTTCCGCATTGCTTCATAGACGGACCTCCATAAATACAAATGTGCAACGGTGGGGCTCGAACCCGCGCACCTATGTGTCTCCTCCGATTGCGAGGCGCAGACGCATGCCACCACGCCACCGAGCTACTCGCTAATCTACAAGACGCGTGTTGCTCACCACCCTCTTAGGCTCGGAATCGTATGCCCCCCCTCCCTCCCCCCTTACCTCGTAATAGAGTATATCATATAGTATATTAGCAGCGTGACGCGAACCGCAACGATTATGCTGACAACATGACGTGTAAGACAACAGAAAGAACTGGGGTGGTCGCAGCGTCGCATATACCGGCATTTTGTTTCCGCTCAAAGTGGGAGCTCGGACTATCTCAGGTGACCTCTAGTGGGATAATTGCGTGAATGAGCCCCGCTCGGGCATACTTACTGGAACAACAACAACAACGATTTTTCAGAGTGTTTAAATATATAATTAAGCCTGCTTATACTGCCAGTGCTGATGCATGTAGGTTTCATCCTTAGGCGTACAGAATATGTACAGCTCGCCAGCGTACACATTATATACCCCTCTCCTCCCACCTCCGTTTTCTCATAAGCCGTTCATGCAGACCTACCTGCACAAAGAAGCAGGAAGGCCGCTCCTTTACGTATGTGAGAAAAAAGTGCACTCGGTATTTGCTTGCCGACATTTAACCTCGTCTGCGAGGTTTTGGCAGTGCAGATCAGTCCAAGCTTTGTATTGTCTAAATATGCAGAAAAGGCACTTAAACGAGCTATTACGACATTGATGTCTTGAACTTGCAGGACATAGGACCTGATGGGTCAGTGGCGACTCCGGGCGGGATTATGTCAAGTTTTCGTCCTGGCGACTCGGCAAAGCTATATGCTAGTCCGGAGTCCATCATGTCTTCGGTGGGCTATCGGCCAACAGGACAACAGGGCCAGGCCGTAAGCCAGGCATCGATGGGGCACCGTTCGCGTTCCGTTCCGCCATCCAAAAATCGAGTTTCCGGTGGCCCGGATTCCACTGCCGCGGCTTACAAGATGCAAGTCAACGCAGGTAAGGCCTTATATATATATATATATATATATATATATATATATATATATATATATATGTTTTTTAAGGTTTTTGGTAAATTAAAATGGTCGAAAAATATAGGTCAAACAACAAGCCAGATAATCACACTTGACAAAATCCATAAAATATGCGTCGTATAATCACGTCTCAGTAAACACAGCCACAATGGAAATTATCACGAGGAGTTATATACAGCATTTAGTGCATTTGTTACAATGCCGAACTATGAATGAGACAACATGCTCGAAGGTATACACGCATTCAAAGTAGTCCATACAGTACTCTACACAAAGCAGATATTACTGCATAGCACTTGGGTGCAGTACATCCTATGCAAGGCAAAATGCACCTTGGCTGAATCGGCTGCCATAAGTGGGCCAACGCTAAATCAGTCGACCTAGCCCTGCGAAAGCCGAACTGGTTAGGCGAAAGAAAATTGGTAGACTCTAAAGTTTTTCATTGAGGCAAATAATTTGAGGCAAAATCAACGACTGGAACCCGACTACAATTTGTTGCACAGACTCGTTTACCTTTTTTTTCTAAATAAAGGAAATTGTTTTCTAATATTTTTCTAAATAAAGGAAACGCCGTAGACTTCAACCACAATGGGACGATGCCAGACTAAAACAAACGATTTATGATGGTACGCAGAGATCGTGCAATTGATCGAGCTGGTAGTCCCAAATATATATATATATATACCGAGCAAGGTGGCTTAGTGGCAAAGCCTTTGCCTTGCATGCTGCCAAAAGTATGGAACGAGCTCTCGCAGGACCTCCGAAATACGGAGCGGGTCGGCGTTTTTGGAAGACGTTTAACCAAGGAACTAAATGCTGAAAGCAATTGTTCTTAGTTTTAAATCAGTAAATTGTCGACATTGTGCAAGATGTGATTACCCTATGATATGGGTATACAGAAAATGAAAAAAAATCATATAGGTTTGTGTGTATGTATAATATTGTGATTACACTTGACAGATGCAGGTGCTCCAACGATAGGTATTTTTAATGAAATATGACTTTGACATAAATTGTGACAGATTGCCTGTAAAAGAGCAGGTCAATAAAACAATCTGATGATGATGGTGCATTCGGGAGGCCTGGGTTCGAGACCCAGACCGGCCACTCTTAACATTGGTTTTCATGGTTTCCAATTTAACCAAGGTAAATGCCGGAGTGGATTAAGAATCAACCATGACATGAAACAATCCGTACACGGGCATTAGCCTCACGTAACAACTAAACAAAGCAAAAAATATGTATATATATATATATATATATATATATATATATATATATATATATATATTACCGAGGTATCGCGAAGAAGAGCGCAGTCTACAAACTTCTGTCGGTCATCCTAGCCCACCGATGAGAATATATATATATATATATATATATATATATATACCCGGCGATCAAACACTCGGGTCTAACTAGTTTTTACAGACAACAGGGCAACCGCTATCGACTTCCCCGGGTTAGTTTACACATGGCTATCATTTTCAAGATAGTTTTGCGACTTAGTGTGCATGCCCGTACAACAACAGCAGCAGCAAACCTCAACGTAATTCCACCTCTATCGAATCACAACGTGATTTCCTGTTAATAGTATTCTTCTTGTTTTTTTTTTTCTACGAGTATACTAAACTACTACTCTGTTTCTTTCTGTCCAGCTCTGTTCCTTCTTCATTTGCCTCTCGAGTTGCTTCCGAGGTGAGAAACGGTGCACGTGCCAAGGCTGAGGGCATAACCCCCTCCGCCAGTTTGTCGTGCTCTAACCATCTAATCAACTTCGTTGCGCATGCCGCGTTGATCAAGCTTCTTCCTTTCCTCTACTCTCTGTCTCTTAGACGATCATCTATCTTTACTGCCGACCGGCAGGTTAATGAAATCTCCGTCTTCATACGAAAATTGCCCTCCCATGTTGCCACTTTGCGGACAACTACAGCAGCGATTCGTTGTAGTAACAGGAAGGCGTCGTTTCTAACGTCGTTGTTTAACTAACAACAATAGGCCCGCTACACACATTCGTTGACTCAGCGTCTAGTCGAAAGTCTTCATCTTCACGTTTCGTGAGAAAGACTGAGAACTAGAAGGAGGAAGTGCAGCATCTATTAAGGGGACACAGTTGAATTAAGCTAATCCTCAGTTAGACAACACGTGGTCACACGTTTGCTAGAAGATTCCAAAGCGGAAACAGTTTAAAGCAATTGTTTCCCCTAAAGTATAATTATGTTTATCTTTTTTTGTGTTAATATGCTTATATACTTTTATATATTCATATAATTATAACTTTACACAGTCACTCTAATATGCGTTTAATATTTCTTTATAACTATTACTTTGAGATGAGATGAAGGTCTTGAAAAACTGATGTTCGAACTTAACAATTGTTCCAGCTTAACAATGTCTTGACAGCGGCTGTATATGTCGTGTGTGCTTGTGTTTGTGGGTCTTTATGGACTATTGGTATCGTATGTATGCATGCTCACCAACCGACAACAACAACAACAACAAAAACAACAACAATAATAACAACAAGCAAGCAAGCAAGGAAGGCAACATTTCTCGACGTTGCGCTCCGTTCCCTCTGTAGCATTAACATTAACCACGATTATTTATCAACCCACAGGGCACCTTTAACCAAATAAACACGTTGAATTTTAATGACTACTATGATAATGACCGTTATTGTTGTTGTTGTTGTTGTCGTCGTCCTTGTACTAACTGTTCCCTCATGCTAGTTGTGTTATACATAGTGTGTTGACGACGTTTATCATGTTGTTGTGTTGGATTTCTGTCGTCAACTTGTTACCATAACTGTTGTCTTCATCATGCGTAGTTGTGGTTCATAAATGCCAGATCTGAGCTGCGGCATCATTAGTGTGTTGTTGTTGGCCAAAAACTCGCGCACAAGCAACGATGTGTGAGCAGGGGCGTTATCGTGGTGCAAAAGCCAATTTTTGTTCTTCCACAAATCCGGGCGTTTCTGGCGGATTGCTTCGCGCAAATTGCGCATAACTTGCAGGTAATATTCCTTATTGACCGTTCTACCCTGTGGCAAGAACTCATGATGCACCACTGAACTACGACAATTACTACTAATCGACGGTTTTGTTATTCGTTGATCTCAATGAACCATTGATTTGTCTGTCTGCCTGGTGGTGGTCGTTGGCCTATCGTGCCAGGAATGGGCGGCGGGAACCGAGGCGATGAGTCTGTAACGTTCGACGGCGCAGGAACGCCGCCGCTTCCACCACCGCCAGCCGAGAGCCTTCCGCACCCGACCCGCTGTCACCCTCATCCGCATGCACTTCACTCTGGACATCATCATCACCACCACCATCCGCCGCCACCCTTCATTCCCGAACCCGACTACAACAGCTCCGATGACGACACACCCAAACAAGGTTGGTGATTCACCGTGCGACTATCCGCATCACACTGGTAGACTAGGTGGTGCTAGATATTTCTACGTATACATATGTGTATATATATATATATATATATATATACATTCAAGGGGCAACATTTATATCTAAGGGGGTCAGTTGTTCCCCGTGAATATATATATATACATATGTATACGTAGATATATATATATATATATATACATACATAGAACTCAAGCATTGTGAGATGCAGTTCCTATAATAAACCACGTTGTCGATAAAAAAAAACATATACATTTATATATCGAAGCAATGTGTCAAATCTGTAAACGTCGAGCAACACTGAGAAATTGTGAGAAGACATATCTTTGTCTGACAACCTCATTCGTGATTCATTCCACAGTGAACGTTGTATGTATGTAAAGACGTTTGTAGGTATTCAAACCACCTCGATCACCAATTATCCTGACTTTATGCATTCGCATACCAGGAAAGAAAAAAACGTACACAGAATCCATACGGAAAACATATGGAAAAACGGACGTTTCTGATGTTCTCGTCGATGTCGTCGTCGCTGTTGTTGTTCTGGTTGTTGCTATTTTTGCCGTTGTTATTGTTGTTCTGGTTGTTGTTGTTGTTGTTGTTGTCGTTTTTGTTGTTAATGTTGTTGTTGTTGTTGTAACTATTGTTATTGTTAGTATTGCCGCCGTTAGTATTGTTGGCGTTCTTGTGTGGTTGTTTCTGTTGTAATTTTGATAGCTTTTTGTTGTCGTTATTGTCTTGGTGCACGTGTGTTGTTGTTATTGTTGTTATCGTTGTCGTTATGAACGTTGTTGTTATCGTCATTCTGAACGTTGTTATTATCGACGACGACGCCGACGATAGTGGTGGTGGGGCCGGTTGTTGTTGTTATTGTTGTTGCCTACTTGGCTACGATGTGCGACGTGTGTCTGTGTGTGTGTGTGCGTGTGGGGGACGGGGTGCATGTGCGTGTATGCGCGTACGTGTGGGGTGCGGCCGTTAGGAGTGGCTTCTCCTTCAGACCTTCCACTGCCACCCCCGCCTCCGCTTCCAGGTCAGCCACCGCCGCCGCCGCCGCCAGCGTCGATGACGACGACGACGGCCACGGGGACCTTGATGGGCGTAAACGCGCAGATCAAACCCCCGGTACGTTCGAGCTCCATCCAGGAGCAGCCGCTGCCTAAACCGCCTCATGGCACGCTCAGCTCTTCCTCAACATCCGCTTCAGCCGTAGCCGCAGCCACAGCAGCAGCTCTCCACCAACAACAGCAGCAGCTTAATGCGAACGCCGCCGGGGTGCAGATCAAGCGACAAGAAGATAAATTAGTGCTAGAGGTATATGCAACATCAGTGTATATATATATATAATATATATCTATATATATATATATATATATACTTACAACTGTAGGTAATATCATACTTTTCTATTAGCAGCCAGTATAGATTAATAGATAATTGGATCAATTCATTGTTCGCTTGACATATTCTTCTAATTACGCAGGTTACACTTTTATGTAAAGGTCGCTTAAAGCAACAACGTGTATAGAGATATCTAGGGTTTCTTCGGGAATTGTTGTCGTAGCAGCATTGCAGATCGCTGACTCTCGGCAGTGGTATGCTTAATCATAGCGCTATTCGCAATGAGCATTGTTCAACGAAATAGCATGAAGCAACAACAGGAATCGAACCAGTGACACCCCGGTAGATGACAATAACCATGATTAGCGCACTAGACGCCCCCTTAGACCACGCCGCCACACACATAATAAGTATGTTGTGTGCATATTCTTGTAATCATCGTAAGTAATATACATATCCTGCTCGTAACAGAAATAGGTAGTATATATCGTAGTATATATAATATATATCCTGTTCGTAATAGTAGCTAGAACCTAGAATGAAAACATTTTTAAGGAGGTTGTTTTTAATTCTAGACTATCCTCCGTCCCCAACGGGCTTGGAACTCACCGCGAAGTAAATCTTCAATGCACCGAGGGCCGGACATGTAAAGATATCTAGGGTTTCTCCAACAGTCCTTGGGGCAGCCTGGCCGCTGACTCTCAGCAGTACGGCTGTAATTCAACTATTCCCAATGAGCATCGCTCAAAGAAAATTCGATCAACAACAATCGGGATCGAACCGGCGACACCCCGGCAGATGACAACCCTTACTAGTGCACTAGTCCCCTAGACCACGCCGCCACTTAGTAGCTAGAACCTATCATGCCTGTAGTGTAGTACCATAGTAGGTGGTAATTGTGCGAGCATTATTGCAAATAGCTAATGACGTTGTCCTTTCTGATCCCCTGCGAACGACGACTACGATGACGACGACGACGACAACGGACGTAATGAACAGCAGCATCAGCAGCAATTAGCAGGAAGCAAAGAACAGCCAGGAGGTCCAACCCAGTCAGTGATGCGCTGCAGTACCGCGACCGCCGGACAAATGCAGGCTGCGGCGGCGCTAGCCGCAGCGTCCGGCCACCTCACGTTGGGCCATGGCGCCGGCAGTGGGGTGACTTCCTCGGGAGGCATCGTCGGCGGGCCCGGGGGAGGCGGCCCATGTAACGCCGTCAATCAGAGGCCGATGAGCCACGATGATTCGTCACTCATCGAAAAGAAGCTCATCGAACAGCGCCGTGCCCAGGTCATACAGCAGCATATACTGGCTCAGCATCAACAGCAACAATTACAACAACAGCAGCAGCAGCAACAACAACAGCAGCAACAGCAGCAGCAACAACAACAACAGCAGCAGCAGAGAGCGACAGCTGTTGCTGTTGGCTCAGGTGCTACCAGCGAAGAGTTGCTGAAACGCCTCAACCAGAGCTACGTTCAGCGAGGTCAGACCGCCGAGGAGATGCTGAACACGTCACGTCAACATCAGCTCACTTTGCAGAGGCAGCAACAACAACAGCAGCAGCAACAACAGCAGCTTAATGCTGCGCAACAACAACAGCAGCAGCAGCAACAACAGCAGCGAAGAAGTCAGAGTGCAACCCGAAGCACCGAGGCGAACAACAACAATAACAACAATAATGCCACCAATAGCCTCACCCAACAGCAACTGTATCTATTGCAACAACAGCAGCGGCTACAGCAGCAACAGCAACAACAACAACAGCAACAACAGCAGGCTACGCTGCCGCTTACCAAACATAGCCAGGTTGGCATTTTGTTCTAAAGTACCTTTATATATATATGTATATATATATATATATATATATATATATATATTTACAAGTCAAACACGAAACTCTTAAGAACGATCGCTTCAAAATGGTCCTTGCGTCGCGCTTGGATCAAACCTCAAAACATAGGTATATTTATTTCCTAAATTAAGTAGGCGTATGACACATGCATGACCACAGGTATATCTGTGAGAGAAAGATATATATATCTATGTGTGCTTGTGGAAAGATGTGTCATTCCACCTAAGTGAATGCAACCCTCTTAAAATGTCCATACGCTCAGATATGTTTTGCCATAGTCTTGCTGTTGGTCTGTTGGGGAGTCAGCTATAGTCACACAATCTTAGATGCTTGACCATTATTATTGTTTCTACGATTATTGTTGTTACAATTTGATTTAATGATATATATATATATATATATATATATATATATATATATATATATATATATATACACAATTTTTTTGAGGACATGTTGGCCGCCAAACCCAATTATTTTCCTTTTGCATTTCGCTTGCTTGGCCGACGCTTGCATCGACAAGCACTGGATTATCGAGGCGCCTTCCTCGGGCAATTAATATAGACTCTGTTTAATGGAATGCCAATGCGCGAAAAGAGGCCAAATATTTTTGTTATTACTCAAATTATCCCAATATGTACAATGCCATTGAATCGGGGTCAATATAAAGCAAATATTCTGCGGGCTCATAATGACAGGGCTTAGGACATATTGCGAACTGCATGCTTCCTACAGAATAGTATGGCTTCAGCAACGTGGTCGGAACAGGTGATGCTGCGCATTTCTTCATCTCAATAAAAAAAAAATCTATATATATGCGTTCCGTCAACAATTTAACGTATCTAGTGCAACAAAATCTTTATCTATGCTTTCAACGTGTAGCATGTAGCTTCTCCACATCTCTGGGTGCCAGTTAGCGACGTACGTTACTAACGATTGTCTCTGGCGGTGTACTGAACTGTAATTAGCTAGGTCGCTAATTTCGTCATTGTTATGTTGTTACAATTTGCTTGGCCGGGCGAACGTGTGACTTATCATGCAGATGTTGACGCCACAACAGCAGGCTGCGCTGCATCAGCAACAGCTCTATCAGCACCACATTCAGAGGCAACGTGAGATTCAGATGCAGAACCAGGGTCTCTACGGAGCAACACAGGGCAACCAGACCAGCGGACAGCCCCCACAAAACATTCCGAAGAAGACCCTCAAGATTAGGTTGGACCAAAAAGTGCGTATGCGCTCATCTCGTCTCACAATCACCGCGGTCACGCTGAAAGCCGTTTTTCCCGACGCTAAATGCGTTGCTATTGCTATTTATTTTCCTTCCATATATATATATATATATATATATATATATATATATATACACCACGGTGGTGGTTGGCAAAACGTTCAGAAAAGACGTTACCCGCGCAGTATTTACAACAAACGCTTCCGCGGATGGATACAAATAAAACATAAAAAGGAGAGTGAATTTCCTAGAACGCCTAAAAGTATTAGCAAAGACAGACGGAGAAAGAGTATTCATCTGGCATAGGACAATGTCTAAACCCCTTCTCTAGCACATTCTAGGGCATGTCGGCTGACGAAGCCAATCATTTTCTTCTTGCATTATTTTTCGAGTGCAATACAAAGAAGTTTCTTTCGAGTGCCATATAAAGGAAATTTAAAAAAAAATCACAACAGCTGATATCACAGGGCAAAAGGTGCCATTAGTAAGAGCTTTAATGCCTAGAAATTTCTGACCGAAAATTTTCTATAGGCTGGAGTACACCTCAGTGACAAGCACTTCTGTCCTTGCTTCAAACATCTTCCTATTATGTTCGCACTAATATCGGATGCTATGGTCGATCTCCTAGGTGGCTACGCTGATAAGTATCACGCCGTATGGAAACTACTGCTATATATATATATATATATATATATAGCAGTATTGTTCTGTACAATATATGTATATGTATATATATATATATATATATATATATATATATATATATATATATATATATATATACATATATTATCGTGCTTGGGGCTGCTTTTTAGGCTGCTTCACCCAATTGACGCTACTTGTTAGTACGCTGTCGTGTGAGGGCGTGAGTAAGTATGAGCCCGGGAGTCTCACGACGTTTTGTTGACGGATGATTGAGTTCACTGATTGGCTGATTGCAGGTGCAAGCAACCCGCCGTACCGCCCAGGACCGCTGTAGTTCGCTAGATAGAAATATGGCCCTTCAAAGGTCGCTGGACTCGGGCACGGACTGCTCGGGTCTACGCAAGAGCATCGACGAAAGCCTGCAGTTCATCCGCATGCAGGTCGACAGCCTCGGCCTGGCCGCTGTCTCCGAGGTGGCCGGAGATTCGCTGCCCGAGGTGGTGCCTCCGCCACCGGAGTTCACAGCCCAGGTGGGGGGTCAGGGCGCGCCGGCCGGCATTCACAATGCGGGCGGCGCCCACACGGGCGGCCATGGCGCGTGTCCACCTCCGCCCCAGTTCAGCGACCTTCAACAACAACAACAACAGCAGCAGCAGCAACAACACCATGCGCGCTCTGCCACCTTACCCCACATTACTCCCCAGCAGCATGGTGAGTAGGACGACAGTAAGCGAGTGGCGATAATGATGATGATGATGGCAACGCAGACATAGCGCTAAAATTTGCTCGTATTGGGGAGTTAGGGCAATTACGTCCGGGCGAGTTCTACCTGGCCCTACCAAGGTATATATATATATATATATATATATTAAGGCGAGCATTGCCGAGTGTGCAAACGTATCGTAAATGATTAATAAAGCATTACAATATGTTCTATATATATATATATTTGAATCTTGTATATACAAGAGTCAAGAGCAGGCAACATAATTACTTGCCTATAACAAGAACATTACATGCACAGGCAGCGCACATTGAATAATATACGGAAATAACGTAACATTTAGCTTTCTAGAGTACCGCGAGAAAGCTATATATACAAAATTGCAAATATGGAGTTCTATTGTGCATCGTGTGACTTTGGCCACATTGGCTTGTAACAACAGACGGTTAAGTCTCGCACAGCACGGCCTCCGGATGTCTTCGGAAGGTTTTTCACATCTAGCTGTCGCGAAGACAGCCCATTGAGAAATAGTCTTGTTCGATATTACCATTGGTTGTGTTGTGCTTATAACAGGTGGTGAAAGGCACTGCTATAAACTAGTTCATTCATACTACATAATGATGGCGCGACCCTCCGACGACAGCGCTATCTGTAGTAGATAGAGAAAAAGTTACAATGTACAAAAAGCTTGCCCGCACTCGATCCGATGGCACTTACGTATGTCCGTGCGCATCCACCAAGCGGCCTATTCTCTACGCATAAGCCATAGAACCATTACGAGTAGGAGGCTATTAAAAGTTCGTCCATATACACACAATTCAGCACGCAACAAGTTGCATTGCCAGTAGGTCAAACAGGCCAACAAAAGCTAATGAACAGAGCTATATTTGTGAATAGCTGACATGCGTTTTAGGCATCATACTTAGATAAGTATCAATTTAGTGCGCTTTCGGACACACACTGCTATTCAATCGTACATTTGATATCCTAAGAGCGTAGAGTGATGTCCTACCAAGCACTACCATTCTCGTGTACAGACACGCGGGTGTCCGAGTGTTCCGGGCTAAACGCATACCCCTCTGAAATCGCCTGCTTTTCACATTGGTAAATTACGTGAAAAGCTCAACGCAAATATGCGACGCTCAAAGGACCTCGAGGCAATGGACGTAGCTGTTAAGCAATGGAATTTTGATTATAGGTCACGGTCGAGATCCTCTCTCTAAGGTCACTGGGAAAGCTTGTGGGTATGTTCCACCAGATGTTGTCATGAGTGCGTGGAAAAAGAAAAGTGTGACACCATGTGAGTTTTATAAATAACTAAGCATCTACTTATATATATATATATATATATATATATGATTTATATATATATATATATATATATATATATATATATATATGTATATATATATATATATATATATATATATCAACTATAAAATGAAATCCGGTCCGTTTCCTGCATTTAGAAACGATCTCACGTGAATCATTTCCGTTTGCGGTCGTAAACATCTCGTTGTTGTTGTTGTTGCTGTTGTTGTTGTGATCGCCGTTAGCGATTTTGCTGCTGGGCACATCAGGGCAGTGCGCTTGCGATGTTTACACTTTTCTTGCGTGTCTAGCAGGTAGCCCATCTCTCCCCCGTCTCTCGTTTGTTTGTCTCTTTCGATTGATATCTTTTCTCAGAATCGTATTAACGCCCCATCCTGCTTTATACATACCCACAATGTTTCTCTCTTTCCTATCGTATCTTAGTCATTAACGCCCCCCTCTTTGATGGGCCTACGATGACCGGAGACGACCGAGACAGTCGTACCGTAGAAGCTGTCGGAAGGCGCGCACATCCGCGTTGGTGGCTGTGACATAATAGCAAAACAGCCGTTTATAGCTGTACTCTGCAATCCAGTAACAACCACAACAACAACAATAACAACAGCAATCATGACAAAACTGTACACAGATGGGCAGAAGCTGGTGACAAATATACACATATATATATATAAATATAAATATATATATATATATATATATATATATATATATATATATATATATATATATATATATATATATATATATATATATATATATATTTATAATTGTTTTTTTATACCATCCGACTCGTTAGCCCCTTCGGTGATCGTGCTGTCAGGCCAGCAGAGACCAAAAAATGCCAAAAACAAAAGCCTAGAAACTCTGGCGTAGGTGACCCGCACCAATTTTATCCGTTAACGTTCGAGGCAATGCGAGGTCCAGGCCTCTTTACACTCAAGCTGGTTCAGCGCGTGGGTAAAAGCTTGAACTTTTCGACGGGAGACTCCGGAGAGCATCCGAATTCCTGCGTCAGAGGCTGTCGCTTGACATTCAACGAGATTATTCAGCATCTGTTCGATGCACATTGTTGAACTAGGCCTATTAACTTGATGCTATCTATATATGTTTGACCAATGTCATCATTTCGGATTTGAACTGATTATGCATATATATATATATATATATATATATATATATATGGCTGAGGCCTTCAGCTCACAAAGTTAAAGTCAGGTGTAAACGCTATAAAATGTCATACCTATGTATGTGTATGCATAATCATGACATTCTAAAACATTGTACCTGAGTTTCGTCACCTTCTCGAGCTAAAGGCCTTAACCATAGCGATGCTACAATCACAACAACAACTACAACAACAGCTACGACAACAACAACATTAACTACAACAACAACAACAACAACAACAACACCAACAACTACTACACCAACAACTACAACAACAACAACAACAACTACTACTACTACTACTGCTTCTCTTACTAGAATTAACAACAATTTGTATTCCCGTTCCGGATTCGATGACAGGTCGAAACTGTTCGAGCTTATTGACATTTGCAGCTGTCATTGAGCGTCGAAGTCGTGAACTGCGATTGTGTGTGTGTGTGTGTTGCATAGTTGCGTCATCGCGATGACGTAATCCTGGTTGCCGTCTTGGCATCTGTTGTTATTCGTGTGAAGTGGCCAACGGTTGTTTTGAGACGACGTCAACCGCTTCACTCCCTCGGGAGAGAAAGAGGGACAGAGAGAGGAGGGGAGGGAGAGGCAGAGAGATAGAAAGAGGGGGAGGAGAGGGACGACAACACGGGAAATCGACGTGCAGAAAAGCCAGAAGTGAGCAGCAGGCGGACCTACGAGTGGGATTCCCGCGTTAACTTCATAGAGTCGCTAGCAAAACACACAGCGTTGTTCTCGCTTTCTCTATCTCTCTATCTCTCTCTATCTCCATTTCTGTATGTTTATATGCCTTCTGCTCTTCTGTTTTCGGCCAATTGATATATTGTATTAATGTTGTTGTTGCTGCTGTTGTTGTTGTTGTTGTTGTTTCTATTCGTACACTAAACAATCGATTTTGTTTTCGCCTAGTTTGAGTTTTATAGCGGTGGACCGACCGTCTCGGCTACACCGTCTGTGTGTGTATACACAACACGGATGGATTTTTTGTTTGCTTTGTATGTCTACATACACATGTCATCATTTTGTATCAGGGGCACTTAGAACGGCAGCATAAGCGCGCATGTTGAGATATCTAGGACTTTCCCAACAGTCCCATATATGGGTATATATATATATATATATATGCAATTTGTTATGCCTCTATGTTCGTATATGTATATATATATATATATATATATACGAACATAGAGGTTTGTCCGGGAGCCGCGGGGTAGGCGTTGGCATTTCTTTTACTAGCCCAACGCCTGAATGAACTTTACGCTGACGGAATTTACTGGTCGACGCCGGGGCATCGTCGGCACTGTCGCCGCCGTTGACGTTCATACTTCATCTATTTGCGCGCAGTACCAAAATGCGATCGCTAGACTAGGTCGTCTCAAGCAGTGCAACGTGTGAGCCTCAGCGTGTTCTGTAAGTCGCTCTCGTCAGATTGTCGTTCTCAGATAGACTAGAGATTGATGGCGTCAGGCCTCTGGAACAGCGACAAATGAAATGGGTATGATTTGAAAGTTTACTAAGTTGAGCGAGAGAAAGCGTAAGAGAAATAATAGAACAACAGAGTTCGACAGAGTTTAAACAAGCAGAAGAAGCATGCACAAACCTGCACACATTGCAGAAGAACCACATCGTGCATTATGTTTCTTTTGGTTTGGGAGGTTCCGGGAAATGCATGTGGCACATGCATCTTAGCCTGCTAGCAGTAGCGATACTGTGGGACACACAAACTCACTAAACCTTAAATTCCTGCCCCCTTCGCAGGCTCGGAAGCACTGGGCATTTCTTTTACATTCTGCATCTGCTATACTGATACCGTAAGCTATGCACAGAACTATATCATGTTGTGGGATCGACATGATTCTAGCTGGCTAGCGAGCGAGCTAAGATATTCGTGACTGGCCCGCGCTACCATCTACTAGAGCAATTGGCAATATGTAAACGGTCTCAGGGTTTTGACAGGAAGAAATCGAGCGCGGCCCGCGGACGTTTAAAAAGATCTATTGTTGATTAGATCTACGTGTAGCCAGTAGGCATTCCATTGTCGCGTCCAGTGGCGTATTCATACCCGTCGGCCAATGGCTTTAGCCTTCGCTTGATGGTGAAATCTAGGGCGATAAATATTTCCGCCACCTCTTTTACCAACAGGAACAACAACAACAACAATGACTGGAAAAGTGTGCAATTACAAGTCCTTTTAGGTTGCATCCAGTAGTGTAAAAGCGCAGATTCTGTGTCAATAGCCACAGATTCTGTCTGCTTCTTTGATTAGCGGTGCTGGCCCGGAAAGCTGACACACCGTCGCTAGGCGTAGGATTGATTTTGAGCCATTTGGGAATGCTTGCTGTATGCTATATAGAGCAATATATATGCAATAACACACATTGCTAGGCGTCGCAATTTGTGTCATTCTCGCTATGCATACCTTCCTTTTCACTACTCTCTCTTTCTCTTGTTGCGCGTTTTTTTTACGGTATGCTCATTCCTATAAGAATAATATAAGTGATCCTAAGTGATGGTCTAGATATACGCTATACGTTTCCGTTCAAATGAATGTAGAGAATGTAAATCTTAACATCTCAGGGCTGCTATGTTCCGACGACCTAGTTATTGTGGGCCACATATACGAGATCGTTAAAACCCTTCTAGATGCCAGGCGGGAACGAAACTGCACCTAACTTGTGACTCGAGTAACAGTTTTTTTGCGAAGTACAGAGGACCAAAACAAAGCACCCCATTTTTATAATACATATTTATAAAAAACGGTAGCCAAAAGTAGTTAAAATGCCTTGGAATTGTCCCAAATAATAGCTGAAACTACCTACCAGAGAAGACAAATACGTCAAGAGGTAAACATGGCTGGGAAGCTTATGGCAACTATACGCGTAATTCCTGTATGTTTCCAATAGGTTCGGGATTTCTGAAAAACACTGGAAATAGTCATGGCAGCTTAGGGAAATACAACGAAAAAAGAAACACGACATATAGTAAGGTACGCAGTCAAGATGACAACGAGCAGAATGACAAATGGTTCAGGAAACCCGTAAAGATGAAAGACACACGAGTAGAAAAGGTATCCACAGCAGTCATTGCGTTGATTTTTAGCTCAGAGCTGGGCAGGTATGCTGGGTATCAGACACTGGGGAAGACAATTTTTCTCTGGCCACATCCAGCGAGCGTGCCGATGACCTGGGTTAATCTGTATATTTGCACCCGATTAAAATGCCATCCACCCTTACCGATCGGCTTTATTGTCCCCATAGCAATTGATATAAAGTAATAGCTTTTTTTAGCTTCGTGTTTGTTAACTCATTCTAGCTTCAGTCGATGACGCGCCGTCGTACAGCTTCCTTTTTGGCCCTCATGATCCCTGTTATTACGCACGAAAGTTTATTCTACTGTTCTTGAGACTCCAACATATGTGCGATAACATCCTTTAGATCTAAAGTATCTCCGAGCAGCCCGCCCACCTTGTGGTACTCTCCATACCGGGCAGCCATTATCTGCGAATGGGCGTCATTTAGGACAGAGGCAAAACTATAAGAGCAAATAATTTAGTTAGATACGCAGGGGGATAATTATTCTGTGTAATGCTGCGTGCGAAGCTTATTACAATTGTTACTACAATGATTTTACCCATTTTACAACATTTTGTGGTACCCTTTTGGCTTTGTTCGGAAAACTTGCGTTTTTATCTGAACTTTTTTTTTACAGCAATTCTTTTTGACAGAGTAGAATGACTAAGCACAAAACCGAAGTGCGCCACCGAAACGTGTCATCTTTTCCTCACGCTAGCGGTTTTAGAACTGCGTAGAAGTAAGCGTATCACTGCAAGCCCGCCTCTGAAATTGTAACATAACAAGAGCGGAAATTGATCTCACACGTGATTACATTCGGTTGGCATTGCACTTTTTACGAATAAATTTCAACGGGACGATCTGCAAAACAATCATTTGTGAGGATTGCTGCTTTAAGTAATGCAATATCTTGCTCATAGCCCTCGAAGGCTATGCGTGTTTAATTTACAGTGAAGCTAAAATCTTCGAGGTTCTCAAGAAAGTGACACGAAACCACCCACGATTGTTGACCGTTGTTGATGTTTTCGGTATTTGGCGAGAGCGACACAACCCACCGTACTAAGCTCCGGCAAAGGTTACGAGTCATGCGTTTGCCGGTTTTATCTTCAGAGGTGTCAAGTACCAAGCGGAGGATGCGGAGCCCTCAAGCACAGCTCGTTGCATTACTTCTCTCGCTGAAAAAATATTGACACATAAACAACTACCAATATGGTATTTCCCCTGCTTCAACGTGGCTAGCGATTTGCTGAAGATGAACACGAATGCAGACATAGTATGTTACGTGCATGAGGATGTGTACCTGAACTTTTTGGGCTGATCCTCAGCCAACATTTAACCTCGACGGGGGTGTTTTCGCGTGTTGCTTCGTAAGACGGACCCCATAAATACACATTTGCAAAGGCGGGGCTCAAACCCGTGCTGCACCTGGTGTCTCCTCCGGTCGCGAGGCGCACGCGAATGCACCCACCACGCCACGACCGGGCTCGACGAGCATGTGTACATATGGGCGCCGTGTCTGGATCGAGCTCGGCAAACTCACTTATACCAAGAATACCAAGATCGCTTTGGCCTACGCCTGTAGCTTGCACAATTGGGATTTTATAGATATTATTTTTATATATATTTAATTTATTTAGGAATTTAATATATACATTCTAGATATTTACAGTTCATTTCTTGATGTGTCCGCTACTATTTTCTGTAGCTACTTTTGCAAACCAGCTTACCAAAGATAATTGCGCGCTACGCTGTGTAAAGGCGCCCCTGAAGTGCAAAAACACATTAGGTTGGCGATTTGTGCGGTTGCCAGTTCTGCTCGTATACATGCGGAAAATAGCACGCAGCGAGCTGCTTGGCGCAACGGCGGTCTCTGCACTTTTTGCCCCCTGGGACGGTCGCTAAAGTGTCTTAATTGTATATAATGACAATATTATATTTTTAATTATATGGCATGTTGAAATGCAGAATTATTTTGAAGTACACATATCCATTCATATCATTAGACGATTTGGTATTTGAACGTGTTCTTGTATCATCTCAGGTCCGGCCAAACTGGGTTTAGAAGCGCTGCAGGAGTGAAACCAGCAGAGTTTGAGCCATATAGCCATGTGATCAGCAAATGTTTCTCTTAGGGAAAATACACGTGATATTTGGCGCGTTGGACTGGGTGATGCAGTATTTTGATATTAATATAATTTCAATGCCCCAGGACTATATATATATATATATACATATATATATATGGGAACAACATATAAGTATCATCAGCTACATATAATGTTAATGTTGTAGGGGTTATAAATATGTAATAACAAATATACAAAATGCAGATCAAAGATACAAAATAACAATAACAACAACACATGCCAAATACCATTTTTACATTTTCGTACAACTTGTTAACTTAGCAAATCTGACAGCGGTACTAGTGTCAAGCGGGCCTCATGATGAATCATAATGAAATCAGCTAGTTAGTTCATTACTGGTGGCCGGCGCTAACCGAAATAGAACGGCTATTTGAATTGCAAATGTTGACTGACATCGTGTTTGTCTAAACTTAGAGGAGATTTTTGGATGTTTCAAGCGTTCGTTTACCTTCTCTTCTTCTAGCATATCGTATGCATGCGCCGTGTATCCTGTATGTAGTGTCGAAAGGCAGGATAGTGATTGCACTACTGCATTCTATGATGATAGGGATGTATATAGATAATTTATCAGTATTATTATTGTTACTTTTCATTCTTTAAATATTAGTTGAATGAAAGTGTCGTTTGGTGCAGATGTTTCGGCTGCTATGCAATGTAGTTGCAAAAAAAAAAACAAATATTTGTCAAGTGGCAATTCTCACACTCTTTCTCTCCACCCTCTCTCTCTCTCTCTATATATATATATATATATATATATATTGCTCTCTTTATCTATCTATCTGCGATTCTGGGCTTCCCTGCGTCTACCTGCATATTGATTCAGGCTGACTCAGATAAATGCTGGGTGTGGTGGTATGTTTCTATTTCCGCTGCTGCTGCTGCGGCTGCTTTGTACCCTGTTGCTGGCCCTGCTATTGTTGTTACCATAGCTTCTATTGTTGTCAGCATTGCTTTTGTCGTGGCTGCTGTTGTTGTTGTTAGCCCCGTTCGTTTTGTCGTTGCGGTTGCCGTAGAAGCTGCTGCTGCTGTTGTTGTTGTTACTAATGTTATTGTCATTGCTGTTGTGTTTGTTCTGCTTTTGCTGACTCGCCCAGAAACATTTGTTGTTGTTGTTGTTGTCGTCGTTGTCATCTGCCCACTGGGTGGTACATCCCGCTGGGCCCGCAATAGGCCATTTGGACGTCCGCTGCTCTTTTTAGTTACGGCAGCGGCGGTAGCAACAGCAGCAGCAGCATCGTGGTTCGACATAGATACTCTTTTCTGCCACCGTCGACGCACATGAGCATATCAATCCGAAAGTGGAAAAGTGGACACACAAAAACACACACTTTAAGCTGGCTGTAGGAGAGAGACGGCGGGGAAGGAAATTACCGAGAGAGAGAGAGAGAGAGAAAGAGAGGGGAGGGAGGGTGGGAGCGGAAAGGAGAGGGAGAAAGATAGAAAGATAAAGCGGGATAACGGGAGAAATGCACGTGGAGTATGGAAAGGCAAGACTGATTGTGCCAGCTTCAAGACTGCTCCCATTGGCTCGGCCACTGTGATTTGGGCTAGAGCCGTCGTCGTCGCCGTCGTTTGAAAGACGCAAACGCGTGACGCAAACGTGACGCGCAAGCCGTCATGTCAACCAGCCGCCGATCGTTGTCTCAAAAAAAAGTCGTGACACGACGCTGGCGCTAGACGTAGACTAGTCGCCTATTCGCGCTGTCACCGTATCGCCATATAGCCAGCCATGCACTAAGATCGACAATACTATAGCGTAGTAATAGTAGTAAAGCATCTAATGCATAGGGAAAGAGAGAGAGGGAGAGAGAGAGAGACTAGCGTCACACGCCGTCGATGTATGTGCGAATGCATGTTGCATGTTGTCGTGATGTTTGCATACAGCACTACCGATAACTACAACAACAACAACAACAGCATCAACAACAACAACAGCAACAACAGCAACAACAACAACAACAACAACAACAACAACAACAACAAAAACAACAACAACAAACGTGACTTGCAGCTCAGTTTGCAGCGGAGAATGAGCCAGCGGGGAAGTTCCGACGTCACATGATGATAGTGACTTGCGAACGATGCGAAAGCTCAAGACGAAAACAAGCGTGACAGTCATGACGGTGATAATATTGGTGATGTGATGATTGTGACGATGGTTATGATGATGAAAAGTCCCAATTTAAAACAGGCTTTTGAGATCATGTGGAAAAAAAATGCGAAAAAATACGGAGAACATCACACACACACACACACACAGGTGAAAACAACAGCACAACCCAATTGAGCAAGATGGCCTAGTGGTAAAGGTATTGCCTTACTTTTGGCAGGTTGGGACGGGTTCAAGTCCAGGACCGGCCACCCGAATTTGGCTGGCTGATGGTTTCCAACCATAGACAAGGTGACTGAAGCATTGAATCAAATTCGGAAGCCATAATCGCACAAAAAGAGAAACAAAAGCGGACAGCACAGGTGTCGCAATTAGGAGATGGTGCATTACAATTCGCCTCATTATTATTATTATTATTGACGAAAAACAAAGGCAATTATGAGACGAGCTCTTAAGATAAAGTTGTAACTCTCTGCATGTGCAATGTGTGTGCGATGATCAACACCGCCTATACACGTGCTTATAGATCATTGCAACAAACTGCATGGCCAATAAATAAGTATCAAGGCACATCGAAATAAAGCACACATGACTTGTAATCTCACGCGTCCGCAAACGTAGTTTCACATGTACACTCAAAAAACAGAATTTCAGCCGGCTTGAAGGTGTGCAACATTCTCTTTCAACTCGAAAACACTTATAGACCACCTCCATACTTTACTGAAGGCGGTCCAGAAATGCAATCAATGTTTCAGTTGCCGCTATTTTATTAGTGAGTGTCGTAGCTAAGCTTTAGTAAACCAACATTGCCTATCTTGCCTGTTTTTACACACGATCAAACGGTCTAAGGAGCCGCCTATCGGTGACAAAGACGTCGCGCGCACAGAGCAAATTAGCAATTTTTTGTCCTGGCGGATGGCCAAATGGATTTGTCCAAGTAGTTCACCATTACTACTGTCACGTAACTTACAAAATGTGCCCACGTAGTTGCTAAATCACTCCTATAGCTGCATGCAGTAGGGATCTTGTTTAGCAACTATTTTTATATTTATATATAACTGAAACGCTGCACGCGATCCAGGGATGGATAGTCATAGCACAATATTTATATATATATATATATATATATATATTTAATTTTTTTACTTATATATACTTATTTCTCATGTAAATTCGGTATTTTTGTCTAAACTAAACTCGTTCCTGCCAATGCGCGTTCAGGCGTTTGTATGTGGTGTGTCGGAAAGCCTTCTTTCGACAAACGGAGAGAAGCGTGTTAGTACGAGCATCTCTTACTAGATGATAGCATCTAGTTTACCACGACGCATCCGTCTATCGCGTGTTATCGAGACGTTTAAAGCTTATGCGGGAAGCTATCGCGATTAACTGTTCCATAAGAATAGGTTGTTGACTCTCGTTCATTGACCTTGAGTTCGGCACGTGAATCGAATATGACCAATAGTATTATTATTATTATTATTATTATTATTATTATTATTATTATTATTATTATTATTATTATTATTATTATTATTATTATGTACCCGTATCAGGATTACTAAAATGTTAATTATATAAGTATATCATACATAGTAATAGCAGTCATATAATCAAGAAGAACACGGACACCAAACATGGCAGTAGCCTTGTAAAATGCCAACGAAACATTACACTTGGCTGGGCCATCTGGATCTGTAAAAGGACAGCAGCTGAAAAATCGAGTAATTCCTGCAGTACTCGGAGATACTGCTTCTATAGATGATGCATAGTGAAAACGAGCGCATACTCTCGTGGCGTTTGCTGCAAAAGCGCGTCACAGAAAAAGCTTAACTAGGAGAGTCCGTCCCTTTTGTCGTCGTGTAGCGAATGCCCAATGTAGAGTAAATGTCGAATCGTCTAGTTCTACTTATTCGCCGATTGCTCTAGGCATGGGCAGTACGTAGAGTGGTACTGCTGAATGAATTATTAGAACATATTCAACTATGTTCGTAATAGTTGAACACTGGTGTTCTTTCTGAGTCCTACACAACAGTCGACAGGCCAACGTGTACAACAACGTGTTGTCTGTACTGATGGTGCTAGTATGTGTGACGGGCGTCTAACATTCATGGCCGTACGATCGTTGTCGCTAATGTGACACTGTGTCGTTGTGTTTGTGCCTCAATGTTCTCTCAATGTACAGCCCAGCTTACCCCGGCTCAACAGGCGGCATACCAAGCAGCTCTGCAGCAGCAACAACAACGCCAGCAACTTCAGCAACAGAGACAACAACTTCAACAGCAACATTCAGGTAAGAAGTCGAATGACACAAACCGTAGCAGAGTGAAGACTCTTCTATTATGACGGCTCAGCACCACAGCATCGGCACCGCCAGCAGCAGCAGCAGCAACATCATCAGCACTAATTACAGTAACAACAACTCGTACAAAGATCACTATTATTACGACTATTACACTATTTAGACTAATGGCCAACATGTTCGTGTGTAGAAGCAGGCGGACTCTAATAGCAGCCGATACACGGGACGTTTTTTTTTTTGACAGCAACCGACGTTCTTCGGACGTCTCGGCGATGGCTACAGCCAGAACTTGCCTTGGTAGACTTTTCATTGCTGTAGTGTGGGATCTTTTTGTTTTTATCGGAGGCTTCGGGAATGCATAATGCACACGTGTCGCTGGCAGTTGTCAGTAATTGTCTTTGAACGACATCTTCTCTTGCAGTTGACGAACGAGGAAATTCGGGGGAAATGTGACTTGTAGTGAAATTTCATTTAAACTTATATTATCACATAGGTCTTAAACATGTATTGGGTTAGTTATGAGGTTCTAAACTTTTATTGTGGTAATTATACTCAATTTTTTTGTTGCTTTGTTGCTTACACACTGGAAATTTGTTCAGATACTCATACTTGTGTATGTGCTTGAACGAAAGGTGACAGATTGCCAATTCGTTGGGGCACTTCAACAAAACTTGATTGATTAATTGAGTGTGGGACCCACCAACCCACAAAATTCAGTGTGGGTTGGTGAAGAATTTAAAATAGACAGTGGCTGTCAATATCAAACAATTTCGAATGAAGAGTGAGAATTATTTTAAATGTCAACCGTTGAAGATGCTCATAGGTGAGAAGGCCCTGATAGGACCTTCGCAGAACAGACGGCTAGCTTATATTGCCTATGGCTGTCCCCGCGTGGCGATTCGTTGACTTATAATCGTTGCAGACGCGATTGGTGAGAGCCAATGCTATGACCTAATAGTCTGTTCGTGTGCTCTCAAAACCTGTGTGTGTGTGTGTGTTACATTTGGAACAGATCCGATACAGTGCGTGCAGCGACAAACACTCTCTTCGTGCCTTAGTATCGAATATATATCTATATATATATATATATATATATGGAATGGTCCAATGATCTTGGTCGGGCGGCGGAACAACGGTTATCATACGTAGCATAAGCCATTAATTACTCTTACGACTGTCACCTTCGCGCTCATTATTGTACGTGCGAGCGGGTGATTAGACACAGTTGGGTTGGAGCGGCGGACCACTGTTGTTTTCATGCTTGTCTTTCTTGTTGTGGTTGTGATTATCTTTGTTGTTGCTGTTATCGTCGTCGTAGTACCTATTGTCAGATGGTTTCAATCTCTGACTAGCTAACACAATTATGCCTGCATACGTGTTATACAAGTATGCGCAAATGTAAGGTTTATATATATATATATATATATATATTTGTTTTTTGAACAAAGTAAGTTATTTATTATAAACACATTTACAGCGGTGTGTTTTTCATATGTTTGCAAATATTGCAAGGAGTCGATAGTAATTTAAACCTACTACAGTTACCATTGTGTTGGCAAATGGTTGCAGGCGGAATGAAATGACTTTTGTTTTCCTCTATGCGAGAGTAATTATATATATATTCTTGGGACATTTCAATAGTGTTAATATCAAAATGCTGCCTCACCCAGTCCAGCGTTATTATTTGGTTATGTCTTTTTGCAAGAAGAAACGAACCTAAATTTTAAATAGGCTGAGACGACGACCTACCTCGAAACGCTGTTGATTCCTCGCAGTAGACTTTTGTTTCTTCAGTCGTTGTGAATTAAAAATATTGATATATTTCTCTCTATTGCCAACCTTCTCTCTTTCTCTCTCTCTTTATATATATATATATATATATATATATATATATATATATATATATATATATATATATATATATATAGTGTCCCATGGACCACGTTTTATCTTTCGAAAGTGTTTGCGTCCAGCTCTTCCTTTTCCGCGATCTGCTCTTTTTGTAAACAATACAAGGTGAGGCTCCCAATTGTAGATGGAGCGTTACTCATCGGAAACACGTCCACAGATTGTGAACATTTATCATGAAAATGAAAGCTGTGCACGAGCATAATGGCGAGCTATTGGTGCTATTTACGGATTTTATGAAGAACATAATCTTTTTCGACAAAATCCAATTTTATCTCACTAGAAATTCGAATGAACAAAACTGTCGTGTCTGGGCAACCGAAAACCTTTACGTTTTTGGAGGAGCCGTTCATGTGCCATATGCGACTGTATGGTGCGGCGGAGTCATTAAATCAATTTTTTTTTACTCTACAGTGAATGGCAAGCGGCATCACAGCACGATCCTCAATTATCTTTTTAAAGAGCAAAGTGCACGCGAATGATCCTACACGATTAGAGAACTAAAGACCAACATTAAAGCGTACTCAACTATAATTAAGCCTGATCTATGTAAAAACGTACGAAAACAATAGAATGCCCCGTATTTGTTTTATGAAAATTAAAAAGACATCACCTTATCGACCTTGTACTTCACTAGAAATGAGCTTGTGTCTGTATTAAAATCAAATCCTAAACATTCTTGTTTTTATGCTACTTTAAAGTTCGGAATTTGTCGCAGGGACACCCTATCTCTCTCCCCTTCTCCTCTCCCTATTTCTCTCTCTCTCTCTATATATATATATTTAAATATATATATATATATATATATATATAGTAAACACGTTTACGTTGTTGGATATGTTTACATGTGGCAGCAGTACGTGTCTCTTGAAAATCTCTACGCACAGCCGTTGACGACTCTTGCCGTCATACTGTTGTAAATATTACGCATGTTCCCCACTTCGTATTACGAGCAGCGACGGTGTGTGATTATTGTCTAATGTCTAACTAGTCTTAGCTAGAGTAAAACTTCCAGTATACAATTGTTAGAATTAAAATGATTATTTTTTCATTAGAACTTGTTGTTAATATATGATTCGAATGTTGCACATTGCCTTTCCACCTTCGTGACAACATGTGACTAGCTGCGTTTGCCAAACAGTACCTGTTTTACAACAGCCACAACAACAACAACCGTTACTACTTTTACTACGAGGTCTAACATCCTTAGAATCGTCTTCCTATCTCTCGAGTTGTCTCTCTGGTTCCCTATAGCGGTTTATCATCATCATCATCATCATCATTATTATCATTATGGTGTTTATTAACTTCATTACTATGACGAGAGCGGGTATAATCTCGACATTAGCGTCGACATCTCTATCACGGCAATCCTCATCACGGCGTTAACTCGCGTCATCATATGCAGCCAGCACCGTGTGCGTCGTCACCCTTGTTGTTTGTCTGTGTTGTTGTTGTTGTTTTTGTCTCTGCTGTTGTTGTTATTGTTGTCTCTGTTGTTGTTGTTGCTGTTATTGTTGCTTACTATAAACAACCCAGACGTCGACGAAAGGAGAGCCGTCGCCGACGCCGACGACGAATAACATCAATGACGACGAGACTCGTAGTTGTCTCGTTGGCTAGGATTCTCTGAATATTCCCTCTCCCTGCCGATTATTTTCATATATATATATATATATTTATATTTATGGGCGAGAAAGATGAAGAGAAAGAACATTCTTACATTAGCGTAAATGACTAACCATCTCCAGGGATAGATTGAGAGGTAGTGAAACACCACGAAACTGAGTGCGTAAGCGAGTGATGATTGGGTGGTGATAGTGAACGGATAGAAATCGGAGAAGGGAAGACACGCCATTCATACTTAATTCGCGGAACAAGTGCGGTCACTGCGCGCGCGACTCACTGGCTTGCCGGATGCAATCTGCGATTCTCCCCCCGCCTCCCTACTCTCTCTCTCTTTCCCTAGTTGCTCTCTCTGCGTATTTCCTGCACTCTCGTTGGGGGGGGGGAGGGCGTTGCGTCGCCGTTATCCGTCTGTCAGTCGTATTGGCCCGTCCGTGACGCGCCTTCTCGTTCGACGTCGTTTCCCACCCACTTTCTTCCCATAGACGTTCTTGTCGTCGTCGTCGGACCAGTTGCACTTGAAAGCTCGCAGACAACAGAAACAGAATCGGCAACTATATTGACTCACTACGTGTCGATCGGCTCGACGGATCGATTGGCTGGAGACCTAGCACAGTTTTTTTTACCTGTTGTTGTTGTTGTTGTTGTTCTTGTCGTCGTCGTTGTTGTTGTTGTTGTTGTTCGTGTCGTCGTCATCGTTGTCGTTGTTGTTGTTAATGCTATCATTTTTATGTTTTTAATTTATTTTCCTGTTGTTTCTTTGCGGCGTTGTCACCGTCTCTGCTGGAGATGGTATTTTTGATTGATTGATTTAGGAAAACCTGCAGAAACGAATGAAAAATTAATGAATAACGACTCCATAACTACTGATGTGAGAGGAATGATGGTATGGTAAGAGGAATAATGGTAACCAAGCTGCTGATTAATTGCTTTATGACGAATTATTACATTTAAGTAAATTTAAGCCGGTATCATCACTGTGGGGATCAATTCAACATGAGCATCATAGGCATTGTGAGCCTGTTTCCTCTCTTTCTTGCTCTCTCGCTATATATATATATATATATCCAGCAAGCCCAGCATTAGCAGGTGTATTCTTATTAGAATACATGCATTAGCAACCATTCACACCGCTCGTACTCTATTGGGCAATTCGAACTATTACCCTTCTAACACAGCCTTCTCTTGTCTGAATAGATCTCTGGTAAGATATGCGTTGCTATTTGGACTGAGTTCTTGTAGTCGGGGCTGTTACATGTTACTACTACCACTTTTTTTGTGGAGACGGGTGAATGCAGTTATGCAGTGTTGCTACAGGGGAGGCATGCTACCGGCCCGAGCCGTGTGGGACTCGGATCTAGCGATTGGATGTTGATCCGCCAAGACCTCCACCTACTAAACATACTTTCCGCGTAAGCTTTAGTCTCTTAGGACCCGGATATACATAAAACAGTACTATAACATCAGTAATATGAATTATACCATGCATGCCATGTGGTCAGGAATTGTCGTGCTTTAGAGTATGTCATGCTGGTGTGTGTATTAATAATAGTAATAATAATAATAGTAATAATAATAATAGTAATAATAATAATAATAATAATAATAATAATAATAATAATAATAATAATAATAATAATAATCACCGGTCGCGGTCCAAGGGAGAGGACATAGAGTGTCCTTGCTCGTTTGTCGGCGACCTTTAGACGCTTCGTCTGTAAGGCTGGCTATTGTTTCTATTTTGCCTGTGTGTAGCAGCGCGACCTAGCGTAATATCGGTTGTCGAAGTCATGTCGGATGTTGTTTGTGGACGTCTTTTAGTACTCCCGTCGTTGCTCGACATTTGGCTCGCGTTTTGCTTTTCTGTGGCAGCAGCGCCAAACCTACGGGCTTACGGGCTGTTTCAGACTAACGAGGCAGTTTAGCATTGACGATTCGGCGACTCATTCAATCATTCTTTGTCTCTAAGCCAGGTCAGCCAGTCAGTAAGGCGGGCAGTAGGAATAGTTTAGTAGTAGTAGTAGTAGTCGTAGTAAAAGTGTCGAGCCCGGTGACGTGGGGGGTGCATTCGCCTGCGCCTCGCGACCGGAGGAGACCTACCTTTGCACATTTGTATGTATGGGAGTCCGTCTATGAAGCAATGTGAAAAACACTTTCGTGAACGTAAAATCTTGGCTGAGGGTCAGCCCGAAAGCTCTACTTTTTAGTAGTAGTAGTAGTAGTAGTAGTAGCTGGCTGAGAGTCAGCTCGATAAAGTTTTTTTTAGTAGTAGTAGTAGCAATAATAGGTCGAGCGCGGTGTCTGGCAGCGAGCTAGTTCGAGTCTCTTATCGAGTCGTTAGCGTCAGTAGACTAGACTACAATTACTGCAAAGTAATTATATTATTTCTACTAAAGAGATAACTTTTTAGTCTGGCTCTTAGCCAACATTTAATGTTCAGGGAACCGCACTCGCATTGCTTCACAAAACGGACCCCAATAAACACAAATGTGCCATGGTGGGAATCGAACCTATGTGCATCCATAGGTCTCTTCCGGTCGCGATGTGCGCCCGAATGCACCGCGCTCGATCTATTATTGCTACTACTACTACTACAAAAAAATGGACACCAGATGTTGTGTTTGTCAGACGCATTCAGATCATAGATCCAGGTGTTTGGATATTATTATTATTATTATTATTATTATTATTTTCCGGTTTTACAATTGTGAGGTATGAACGTTTAAGCCAATTTCATGATGCTCTGCTGATTTCCTCAATTCATGGCGCCTATGATAGAAGCCACGTTCCCCCTACACACGGCCAAAGACATCATCTGTCTCAAAAACATGGCCTCGCGTCGATCACCCGTAATATCTTCTACACGCTTTCCAATATCCTTCAGGATTTTCGCCGTACCTATGCTAATGGGCCCAAGTGTCTCCAATGCAATGGGTACAAAGTGGTACCTCCTTGACAGCTCGAGATACTTTCCTCGTTTTTCAGAGTCCGCGCGTTCTGCAACCCATCCAGATTCAACTGCGCTGTGACGTAGATACGACAAGGCCGCTGTGCATGAAACGGTTACATCCCATGCAAGGCTTTTACCATGTGACCATAGCGGAATGGTGACCCCGTCCGGTCGTAGCTCACTACTTCCATAAAGACCTTTCGGCTCAGGTGTGGATTGTATCCCTGCCCTTCTAAGGGCTCTTCTTACTATGGCGTTGAGTTCCGCGTGTCTTGTAAGTCTGCCAGGGCTTTTTAGACAGCTTAGAGAATGTAGACCATCAGAGTCAACAGGTTGGCTGCATGAAAGGCATGAGAAAGGCTGGCAGACGGGCGCGCCTATCCTAAGGGCTGACACCATGCGGAAGGAGTTGGGGTCCAGCATGGTGCCAAGCTGGCGGGAGGGCAGTGCTTGGAGCCAGCCCCCGCTGAAAGGATGTTGAGCCGCTAAAAAAACGGCACGTTCTCTTGATGATGTAAGGTCATCCATGATATCCCTTGATGATTTCTTACTTTTACAAGCGTCGAGAAAATGTTGGTTCACGTGCTCTTTCAGGGGGCCGGGGTCAAGTTGGCTCCTCATCGTCGCATCTGCCAACATGGTAGTATTCTTTAACACGATTGTTGCATCTTCATTAACAAGTGATTCCGCCAGAGAGCTAAATTGATTCAATGATGCAGCATAGCACACTGCGGCGAGGTCGATGGACCAAGGCCTCCGAAGGCTATTGGAAGGCTTGCTCTTTTCCATAAGTTCTCCTCTAAACTAATGTTCAATACCTCACCCAGAATATCCCTAGTAGTCTCGTCGTAAGCAGCGAGGCCTTCGGTATATGTGAATGTCAGGGATGCTCGCAACAAATAGTTAAATCTTGATGACCCAAGACTGTGCCTCCACAGACAAAGGGCCGCCTGTGGGTGCATATTTGTCAAGCGTGGGCGGATTTTTACAAGAGCTTCTCGCTTTGCGCGAAGAACCCGTGGGATTCCTTCACACATGACGGGAGCACCCAGAATATCTAGGTCCTCTTGTGTCGTGCAAATTATTCCGGGAAGTGCTTGCATGATCACTTGAATAGATTTCTCTTGTTCTTGCGCATTGCCTCCTATCGCTGTAACCTCACACTTAGAAGCGTTGAGCGTTAGCCCTCCCGTTTCCTCGAACTGTAGTACAGTCTGTACATCCTTCGCCACAACGTCCGCGGGACCACCCAATATTGCATCATCCATCAGAAATGCCAAGACAAAACAGCGCTGGCCCTAGTGGGTCTCCCTGTTGGATACCGGTCCTAGACTCTATGGTTACATCTGTATTCCAAGCGAGCATTGACGCACTTCTGTAGCCCTGCCACACCATCGGTAGGAGTCTTGGAGCCTTCTTTTGTACTTCATCAAACATTTTATCTCTTCTTAATGTATTAAACGCATTTCGAAAGTCTAGTTTAACTAGCACTCTTGTCGGGCCCTCTGCCTGCAAAAAGGCACGCGTAGCATGCACGGTGGCTTCTGCTCCTCCTCTAATGGCAACCCCAACTTGGTGAGGAGAGACCGCTGTCACAATGGTATTTTTATTCACAGCCATGGCAATTTTAGAAGCCATTCTTCGTAAGGCCAGTCCGCACGCAATGGGTCTAATTGAGTTATCTTTTTTTCTAAGGGCGGTTAGGCTTGCACCATAGATAATCGGTAGACAGAATGACGGCAAGGTACCATTAAGTACTGTAGTCACAAATGTACTCAGCTCGTTCAGTAGACGTTCAGATGAGGGAATCGTCTGGTCGAGCATGTCACGTAGATGTCGAGGACGCAGACCATCCAAACCGGCTCCACTTGTGAATGGAAAAGATTTAACGGCCTCATGGACCTGAAGTACGTCAATCTTACCAAGGTTTAAGGCGACCGGTTGTTGGAGCAGCTCTATGCGCTCTTGGCAGCCAGGTGGGGAACGTGGATGTTTGGCCCGCAGTTCAGACTCTGTGTGCGCGTCGTATGGTGCAATTATGTCTGAGGACAGCAGGGCTCGAGCGGCAGAACGGATATCACTCTCTGCTAATTTCATCTCTGCTTGGCGTATACTGTTTTCATCTTCATTTACGTGGCGTATCTTGTCGATAGTGCTGAGTGCAGTCGCGTCGGCCACACCTTGAAGAGTCCTAAGATCTATTTCGGCTACATTCTTCTTAATTAGTTTGGTCAGCGTCACTTCTTGATCTTTCAGACGCGGAATGGCAAACATTAGCGATGGAAGCATTATGAGATGGTTCCAGCTCTTGAGGTCAAGCCTCGAGTTAAAATTGCTCAATGCTTTGGTGTATGCTGCGGCGCAGCATTCTCTGGCTCCGCGGGGTATGACTCTGGCAAGTCTTAAATTCTTGCGGGCACTTGCTAGAATCCGTACTAATGAGGTCGAATCAGATTGAAGGTCAGAGTCTGAGGTTGAAGGTACGAGATTATCCGGTCCCGGACTATTACCGATAGGTAGACTTCGAGAGGGAATCGGGGAGTGGAGGCGTGTTATATGGGCTTTCAGTCCTTTGGAGGTTCTTACACAGCGACCGCACTGCGTGCAAACATATGGGGTCTGAGAGAGAGAAGCCGTTGTATGGTCGTTATCGTTGAGTTCACTGGTGTTGTGTGATTGTTGGCTGGTCATTTGAAATTATTGTTTAGGTGGAATGATCAGCAGCTCCAGGAAGTGCTAGGAGCTCTGGATCTTCAGTGCCGTCTACAACAGCCTTCATAAAAGCGATACCAATCTCAGTTATCTCTCTCTTATTATTATTATTATTATTAGTGTGCGAAACGTTTGCTTTGCTTGTATTAACATACCACTATGTGTACGCCTGTAACTCTCACTCGAACTCGTTGCAACCGTCAGGCATACATACGATATGCATCGTAAATCTCGCACTCTCTCTCTCTCTTGCGAGGCAGCTCGCTTGCAATCCGCATACAGTGAGTGATCCAAGCCTCAACCAGACAGTTGTAGACATTCGTCAAAGCCACACGTCGTTACCGCATGCTGACAAAGCCCGCCAGCCCCGACCTCAATGGGCGCCGAGCCTTTCAAGTCTTTTTTACGCAGAGTGTCGCTCTTATATATAAATATATCGATAAAGATAAACTACAAAAAAGTCGCTACAAATTAAACGATAAAAATCAACTATAAAGATACATAAAAAGCCACAAAACAGCACAGTCTCTTTCGTCGCTGGAAACGCGGCATGGCGGCGTCGACGGTGACAAGACTCAAACACTCAATGGTGGGGACATTCCTCATGCCTGTTCGCTTCCCAGGCTTCTGGAAATATCATCTTGTCCTTACCCGGGATGAATCCATGAATTACAACCTCTCAAGGGCCGGGTTCATAGGCCCAGGCCAATAATCCAATTGCTTTCCCTATTCTGGGTTCGCCTTCTCTACTCTGAGAAAATTCTCCGAATTGCCGGATTTCTTGCTAAGCCACGAAAACTACTGTTTCAGCGCTTATAGCACGATGATGCAGTTCCACCTTTCGGTACCTAATTTGTGTGTTGTCTCCTCCGTTTACGAGAAAGGATCTATATATATATATATATATATATATATATATAAACGATATCGCAGAATCACAAATCACTCATATCCCAGTGTAC
Source organism: Dermanyssus gallinae (assembly GCA_003439945.1). NCBI lineage: Eukaryota > Metazoa > Arthropoda > Arachnida > Mesostigmata > Dermanyssidae > Dermanyssus > Dermanyssus gallinae. The sequence continues at coordinate 543,364 of QVRM01006033.1, forward strand.
TACGGCCTGCTTGATCGTTGAAAATCTTCCTGAACCATAAGACAAGCTTCTCAATCCAGCCCGGTATAGATGTTTTTTGCAAATCGCTGCACGTGTACGCAGCTTCTCGAGATATCGCAAACTGGGCGATGTATATCAATAACAATGCCCCGTTTATTTCTGTGTACATCGATCAGAAGAGTGCTTTCTACTGACTTAGCCATGATCTTATTGTGCATAAACTGGTAGCTGAAAGTATTCATCACGGAAGGTATGCCATATTATATATATATATATATATTCTGTGTTAAAGACAAGTAGCAAGATTTACAACTCGTCTTAATCACAGAATTAGTCCATGCTAATTTATAAGGCTATATAAAACGTATGTTTGTGAGCCCCGCACTAGCGACTGCTAACTGCGAATGACACATGCGCATCATGCGTTCCCAAAACCTTACATGACAAGATCAAACACACTGTGGTGGACTGAGAATTAAATGCTCATGTTGACGCACAACTTTGCTGCGCTTAAATGTCGTTCTACTATCCTTGAATGGTCAACAACTACCTACGGTTGAAATTCTCCAAGGCACCTGGCCGTCCTTATCTCAGCAAGCTTCGACCTCCCCCGACATACCACCGAAATAGTCAAAGCTACTGTTTCTTTTGTAAACATGATCAGTGTCGTTGTTGTTTTTTTCTCCAACAAGATATCCTGTTGTGTGTGCATATCAAACTGTTTAAAGCGCTGTGAGCTTTGCGACGCACTTCGTCAAACACCTGAACATGATGGACGGTTCATTCATCGATGATTTAGCCGAAGACTCATTGAATGCTCTTATCGGATCATGTCACGGAGCAAGCGTTCGATCGTGCCAATTAAGACGTGCCGAACTGACTAATCACACGTTCTCGATACAGCTCGGACAAAATATCTACTACGTTCTGATATACATATAGCATACGATATAAGGTTTGTTTACTTGGCTACATATGCGTGCATGTACCCCACCTTTTGGGAGAGTTAAGGCCGATTCGAAATGTACAGAGATACAGATTGGTTATGTGGGTGAGCAAGTAGCCAGCTGTGCAAGCTTGATAGATCGTGCCGCCATAGCGAACGGTGAGAGCTTGTTTTGGTAGGGTCTTGTTAAGGCATCGTCGAAAGCCTAGCGAGGGAGTGGGCTGGACGAGAGAGCTACGGATAGAGAAAGGCTGAGAGAAGTAGAAGCCGACACAATGGCTTATCAAACAGGACAATCAAACAATCTACCCATTGGCCATCCATCAAGAAGCCCCCTCGTTTGCGAACTGCGGCCAGAATCTGTGCCATATGCTGAGCAGCTTGATGATCACTATCACCTTCATCATCACGACCACCATCGCCACCACCAGCATCGCCAGTGACCAGAACTCAGGTTCAGTTCTGCAAAAGATTCTCTCGCTCTCTGAGGACCGACGGCACCGTGAGAGTCTTACACGTAGTAGAACAGATTCAGCGTAGTGCTTTCAACGGGCCAGAGGATGTAGCGTGTCAGCGTATCTTCTTAGCTCGCTACGCCTTTTTGCTTTTGTAATCGCCCGGCACTTCCTCGTTGCCAGCTGTTTCGGTAAAGTTTAAAGCATTTAGAGTAAAGGTCATGTACCGACATGCCCAGTGTACAGGGGATCGCGGACAACGTAATCGCGTGAAGCTCGTGAGCGAACGACGATGTTAGAATTAACTAATTCAAACCATTTTTCCTATACATTCATCATGAGTATTTTCACCCATCACAGTAGCAAGCACGGTAATTTAATCTAGGTCCAAATCGTGAGACGTCGGTGGTATTCTTGGGGCGTTTTTGCATAAATAAATGTATGGAGTCGTACGATTTACGAAATCGAATTCAGACTTCTTAAAATGTAAAACTAATAAATAATCTGCTGAAACAGTACTCGACGAGAGTACAAGTTGCACGTTCGCAAAAAACATAAGTTACCGGCTTTCAAGAAAATACAAGTAAAACATATTAATTACAATATGGGGCAGATAATGCGTTGGCCAGCATGTTCTGTACTTATGGACAAAGAAAGAAACGAACAAAAGCATTCCGGTGTTTAAGTTAGCCTAATTGTGTACACACGCGCTTTTTTTTCAAAGCTTAATTAGTCGTATTTTTTTAAAATATGTTTATAATGTATTTTTTTATATGCTAGAGGACACACCGTACGTGCAGACAGTGGCAGCAGGCTGCCTCGAGGCAAGCGCCCTTACTTATAACGGACGATTCTACACGTGGAAAGGCTCCCTCTCCGGAGTCGTTCTGTCAGGCCGTCAAAATAGTTACATCTGTGTTAGTTAGTTAGAGTTAGTTGTATGTCATTCGACGTTGATACGCTATCAGGCTACTAGTTGGCTGTCGTTCCGAGCGTTCCGAGACGTCCCGTCGGTGCCAGATGCCGTCGCCATATGCGGCGATATATCAACAATGTGATTAATTGAGCCCTGCGTTTTAGTCACTCAGGCCTCGAAAAATTAAGCTATAGCGTTGTGTAGCATATATATATATATATATATATATATATCATGATTTATTAAGAATACAGATGGAGCGACAATTGTCTCCTGAGAACGTGTGCACTGGGAATATTACTCTATCTCGTATAGAGTGGGTATATATATATATATATATATATATATATATATATATGTGTGTAATCTCGGCGTATAATGCCACACGTATTGCTTTTGTTGCTGCGGCCGCATTTGCTGTTGTATATGTTGCTGATCGCTGTCGACATATATATATATATATATATAGCCTCCAGTTGAGCTATGCAAGCGCTGCTATGTGAACATGTTGCACGCACACCCACGTAGATGGATGGCTTTTAGTTGGCTCAGCTTGATCAGCCATTCTATTGATCGTAAGGCGAAAACGCAGTGGCTTAGAGAGAGTAGTTGTGAGTGAGTGAGGGAGTGGCCGTGACTGCGTGACACGTGTAGCCGACTAACCACTAACTAACGACTAACTACACGAACGCGTGACACGCTATCATTAAGGGCACTTTGTAACTAAAGTTATGTCATTTACTTTGCACCACCGTTACGCCTAACGCACCCACATTGTGTTCGAATGATGGGCAAAATAGCAGGATTCGCTTTTGTCTTGTGGTGACTGCCGTTGTCGACCGCAATAGACAAAATATCCGTGGTTACCTCTCACAGTGTTTCTACGCCTGTCGAAAAATGGCGGTAATTAAAGTGAGATGTAAGAATAACTGATGGACTAGTTATATCAAATAACGTACTAACGTAGTATAAAATGTTGTGCAGCTAGTAGTTTAAACTGATGTACTAGTCGTTTAAACGTATGTACTAGGAGTATAAAATGGTGTTCCAGCAGTATGAAGGTAATAGTAGTATAACGCCGAGCCCGGTAGCGTGATGGGTGCATTCGCGAGCGCCTTGCGACCGGAGGAGGAGTTCGATCCCCACCGTTGCACATTTGTATTAATCTTATGGGGACCGTCTTATGAAGCAATGCGAGAGCGGCGCTTTGGACGTTAAATATTGGTTAAAAGTCAGCCCGAAAACATACATTTACATTACACATTTACATAACATTATGTGACAACGACATTCAGCAAATGCTGCGGAGTTGTTGTTGTTGTTCGCGTTAGCTACTATTTCTGCTACGTGTATTTCTGGTCCGCTGGTCTACTGCTGCTGCTGCTGGTTAAATCAGAGTACCTCGCTCGGCAACCTCACTGGGCCTTCAAGGAGTTGTTGTATAAATACTAGTATTTGTGCGATTTGGTCCGTGCGGGGAGTGCCAAGTTGTGGCTGAGTCAACCGAGGACTACCTGAGGAGGCAAAGTAAAATCTGCAACTCGAGCAGAACTTCTTCCTCCTGGAAACACCGGGCCCCTTTTGGCGCCACTCGGATTTCGGCGAGCCGACGCGAGCACAATTTTTGCCGACTCGTCGTCGAGTTAGCTCCCAAACATAGGTTTGTGAATGGGTTGGGTCGCTGCTGATTCTACTTTATTCTTAGCGTCTGGCTCACACCACCTGATGATACCGGCGAATGCAGGGCCGAAACCGAGAGAGATAGACAGTCGGAAGGAACTCGGGAAGGTCGACGAACACTGTCGTGGCATCGTCCAATGCAGGCTATTAGATGGCGCTGATCGTATTAATAATGATGATTGACGACGATGGTGATGATGATGACGATGATGATGAAAATGACGATGATGATGACGATGATGATTGAGGATGATGATGATCGACAATGACATTGACCGCTAACCAGCCAGCTAGTGAAAGCTCGCGCACTGCTTTTAGGCGTGTCAAAATGCGACGAGTGTGGGCAAGGGCAGGCGCGACGCGGCGGCACATTTGACGGCAGTTGAATGCGATTATACCCAACCTAACCCGCTTAACCATTATCGCATCAGCCACGGCCAAAGTCGAGTCCGTGCCGTCCCCGCACGGTACCAACACGGTTGTCTGCTGGCCCCATCTATCTGTCTGTCCGTCTATTGGTCGGTCGGTCGGTCAGTTTGGCTGTCCAAAGATCCCAACGTAGCGTTGCACCGGTGCAAAACAAACAGCGCAGTGGAAAATACCTGGACGAGTAGTATGAGCGTCAACGGCGCCAGCGGCGACAACAACAACAATAATAAAACAACACACGCAACGACGACAACGACGACGACGACGACGACGACGACGACAACAACAACAACAATAGCAACAGTAGCAGCAGCAGCACCACCAACAACAATAGCAACAGTAGCAGCAGCAGCACCACCAACAACAATAGCAACAGCAACACCAGCAATAGCAGAATCAATATCAACAACAGGAACAACAATACAACAATTGAGGTATCGACATACCCAAGCCAAGCTGTGCTGGCTGGCTGGCTGGCTGACGTTTCTCACGCGGTTTTTGTGGTGCGCCCAACTGGTGGTTCTGCTGCTGCTGCCGCTGGCGGAGTTCGCGATTACGGCGACGGCACGGACAAATATAATTGACTACAAAGTGCAGCTTCTATGCGTCTCCTTCTTCTTCTTCTTCTTCTTGTTCTGCTATATTATTGATTACCAAGCTGCTTGGTCCTGCTGCTGTTGTTGCCGCGGCTACTACCGCTACTACTACAGCTACTACTACAAGAACTACTACCTACAAAGACTAGAATTGCGGCGTGTCAGTCAGCCAGTGCTGCTGGCCTAATCGATGATCGAACATCGTACAGCTGGACACGTGTCGGGCCGTTTGCTGTTCTACAGTGAGCTTTGTCAATACATATATATATATATATATATATATATTTATATATATATATATATATATATATATATGTGTCAGTTCGGGGCACATTGTTGAACTGGGCTAACCCTCGGTTAGAGAAACCGTGACCACACGTTCGTGCGGTGAAAATTGGCCACCCCAAAGTGCTAACATAGCAAAGTTATATAATAAGCATTAAATTTAAAGACCTTTGGAGAGAATAACATAAAGCAGTGTGTGAGGCCAAAATAGAGAAAAGATACGCAGCAAAAAGATACGAGCAAATCTATCAGATGAGTTTTTTAAATTGCATAAACGTAGAATACAGGTTTTGAAGAGGCTAACGTGCAATACCAATGTATATACATGTACGGCCATATATATGTATATATATATATTCTCTTCCCGACGTTATCTAATTATATGCACAGAAAAATCGTAAGTGCATGGATATATCGCTTGACATGTATACCCAAATTCACATGTCTCCCTTGTTATACTAGGGGAGCTTATAGTGGCTTTATATGTATTATCTATGCACTCATATAATCAATGTATTCTCCAAGACCTACTGAGTATTTGCCTTTCATTAGAACAACCTCTACTTTGTAATATATATGGTCTATATCTCTGCTCCCCCCAAAGTTGTACATTTTTTACCCAATCTCCCTAGCGGCAAACTCTACTTTGCAACCCCACTTCGTTTTGGTCCTTAGTGCCTTTTTACTAGCTGCATTTATTTAACCCATATTGTGGCTTTTTTAATTCCAATTCTAAATCTTAGTTTACTTTGTACTGCCCTTTGTATAAATTTTGACAACACCCTTTCCCCTCAAGAAACTCTCTGATACATTTAAAACACCAACCAAATACAAATCTTATCACTTCTCTTAGTATTGTTTTTAATTTTTTTCCTAACCCCGCGCTGTGGACCAGAGAGGCATTAGCAAAAGCTTATCCTGGTACATACATGGCCTTCCATATATTCTTTGTATATACATATATTTATTGAACCCCAGAGGCGCTTACACATCACTGCATTTCTCCCTCGTTTGCTTTCTTTTTCCGTAATATATCTTCTTCCTCTAAATAGTCATCATATATAGTTATTCTCACCTTAATATACTTTTACTGACTTAGATAGTTCAATTCCCGCCCCTGTAATACAAGCTTCTTTTCTCCCTTAACCCCATTAAATACTAAAAGTGTGCTCTTTTTCTTATTAGACACGTCCAGATATCATGTCCAGTTCCCCTGTTAGCAAACAGCAGCACTGGTGTCTTGATATATTCACGTTTTCCTTATCTGCCATCCTAAACTCGTGCTATTAATCCTAGGTAGCTAACGAGGTCACACATATGATAAATGCGTCGCATGGATCTGTTCGCTCACACCTTACTAGCAAAAGAGAGAAATACTTACACTCCCGCCGCCCGCGATTTAATACGCGCGAGCCTCTGACGGGAGTGCCCGCCAGCCCGAATAGACAGGCCAGCAGCTCCCCCACCCTCCCCCCCATCGAGGTTCGGAATGGGGGTACCACACTACTCCACCGTACCGATTAGACGCGTTCACCTCGCGATTCCGCGTTACACACCAGAATATACATTCCTCCCGAAGGACGTCTGACCACTCCAGCGCAGGGGTTCCCCGTAAAATACGGGGCCAGAAGGTCCTCTCGACCGGTGGTCTGCTTTCATGTGGCCACTTCTCACTCATTTTGCCTATTAAGCCAAGGCAGCAGGCGTCCCGGACGGTACCACCGGGTGTCACCCGGGGCATTAACCGTCCAGCCCGGGGGTCCTCGTGCAGAACGGTCCCCCCGTATTGGCAGTAGCCTTAACAGCCCTCGAATGGGCCACGACAGGATGACAATATAAATTCGTTGACACCCAAATCTATCGTATGCCTTGCCCCCCGGTTAGTTCTTAAAACACGGGAGTGTCGGTGTTGGGAGTTGTACCGTCTGACTAACTTACAAGTGGGCCACGTGAAGTTCCCCGCAGCGCGCGTAAGTCGCGCACCAGCGGACCACCAGCCGGTAAGAGAGTCATAGTTACTCCCGCACCTTACTAAACATAGCTACGTGAAGCAAAGGGACATGACGAACTGCCTAAACACATACGCTATTTATGTTGAAGAAGACTATTTTTTTTAGAAAACGCAATTACGGTGGATGATAAGTGGATAATCGAAGTGGTCGAAGCAAGGCCGATGGCCCAACACCGTTGTGAAAGTAGGCCCTCATCCTATATAGACAATGCAATATGTATGGTGGGGGTTAGAAATGCGTGGTGTACTATGAGCTTCTGCAGAGCAACAAAACGATTAGCAGTTAAAATTACTGCCAGTGGCTCCACCATTTAAAGCAAGCCGTCCTCAAAAGGCTTGCCGAATTGTGGTATCGTAGGAGCATTGTATTCCAATTATGACGACAATCAATCAACCAATTGCGCGATAGACTGCGTACGTGAGTAACCAGCGGGCCGGACAACCAACAGACGCCGACCGAACGTGACAACTGTGAAGGGCCAATCGAAAAGTCGATAAAATTGTTAAAAATTGCATAGAAATTCTGATAGCAAACTACGCATGTGTGTGAGAGAGCGAGAGCTAGAGTAATCACGGATGTGTAAACTTCAACCCCTGCGACCCCATTCCCACCCATCATCGTCGTTATTATGCTGATGGCAAATGGCTGTGGTCGTTACTGATGGATGATTGTGGTGATGATGATGGTGGTGGCGGCGGCCCGATCTTTAGGTCGAGCCTCTCCGGACCTGAGACAGCAGTACGTTCAACAACAGCAAGCCGCATACGAGGCTTACGCAAAGAGGCTGCAACTGCAGCAGCAACAGCAACAACAACAGCAGCAGCAACAACAACAAAACGGATCCATTGCTAATCTGCCAGCAGGCTTTACAGGTAGAGTGTAGAGCAGTCGGTGCTCTAAAGGATCTCATCACACAAACGTTTGTGATCTGCCCGTCGTATACTGTGAATCTATCTATCTCAACTTAATTGACAGTTTGCGGCCCGACGCGTAACGTGTAACTAATACGTTGGGCCAGCTGGTTTGACGAGGGTGTATGGATGTGCACGTGTATATGGATATATATATATATATATATATATATATATATATTTATATATATATATATATGTATGTATATATATATATATATATATATAGATTATCTATATCTATATATCTCTATATCTATATATCTATATATATCTCTATATATATATATATATATAGATATATTTATATATATATATACTTGTGTGTGCGTGGTGTGTGGACAACGGGCGTGGTGTAAGACGATGATGAGCGAATAGAGTATGCATGCGGACGCGCATTCTTTGGCAACTGGCCGCCTTCAACGTTATATCTCGCATCTCTTAGCGACGACCACCTGCTGATGGAAAACAAGGCTTGATTTGATAAACAAATGCACGACGTAAAGTCGGTGACTTGCACCGTAAGCTGCACGGATATGTTGGTTGAATGAAGTTCCTCTGAGAAAACGTGCGTGGTGGCGCGTTCCTGTGACGCCTGAAACTCCCCACCCTTCCTCTAAATTGTCGGCGTTTTTCTTCTTCTAGTATTGCAATGTTTTGTTTGTTGTTTGCGTTAAGTACTTCCGCTATCTCGTTTCCGATTGGTCCTCCGATTGGTCTTATGGCTCTTCCATCAGTTTTACCGATTTTGTCCTCCATCGAATCTTTCAACGTTTATCTATCGGAGTGCCATTGGCCTGGTTTACGTCATACAAGCAAGAGTGATAAAGCCAGAACGCGTTATTCTCTCAAGAAGTGTGTAACGTAGTATAGCAATACAAAGCTGCCATTGGGCAATCACACCCGATAGACTCGATAGAGAAGGCCTGCGATATCACCTTTGAATTAGGGGAAGGTCGGCGACGTCCATAACCGGTGACTCCCCGCACGCTTTCTGCACTAAGGTCTGTTAGTTCATCTCCACGCATAGCATGCGCATTCGTGCGAGAGAGCAAAACAGAGAGAGGGAGGGAGATCGGACGAGAGGCCGTGGATGCTCAACGTGGGCTCATTGCTGGGTCGGCTTGCATGGCCATTATTAGTGCTTCTTGTCGTCACATGCACCTACGTTTTACTGAATTCTGCCTACCTACGTACTACGTGGTTACTGACTCGTCTCGTCTGATCACTGATGACCCCCTAACCTACCTCTCTACCTACCTAACTGAGCCTGGCTCTCCTGAACACCGCGTCGTCCTCTGTCTGTTGTGCAGGCGGCGGGACCCTGCGCGTCGTGCGGCAGAACCAGGCCGGATGGGATAACCAGCCGCTGGACCCGCGCCAGCAGTTCGGTACAATTGGAGGCCGCATGAGCCAGATTCACCAGTCCCAGCCGCATCAACAGCAGCAGCAGCAACAACAACAGCAGCAGCAACAGTCGCGACTTCAGCAACAATACCAACAGTACCAGCTACAGAAGCAGCAGCAACAGCAGCAGGCAGCCCAACAACAACAGCAGCAGGGAGTACTGCAGGTGGAGAGGCACGACCTTGCTAGGCTTCGATCGGTACGTTAAGCTTGTATACTGTTATCATCGTTTTCGCTGGTTTTCGCTCGTAGGCGATCGCAGCAGCCACGATTGTCCTAACTGCGGCGCTATAGTTTGAGTCGCAGGAACGTAACGTAGCCCCCCTTACGAAGCTAGAATCTGTCCGGTAGTAGCTGTGCCGTAGACGTTAAATCCTGGCCGAGGGTCAGCCCGAAAAGTATCATTTTATCAGTAGCGGTGAGATTGTGTAGTTGGGAGGGCTGGACCTGAACTTAGAGGCTGGCTGAACCAGGGTTGCCGGGCTAAGCTATAATTGGGGGGTTATAATTGGGGGGTACGCGTCAAGTTGGGTTCATTTTGAGGCCAATTTTCATTAGACCTGTGAATTAAATACAGCACAGCTTTTGTTGTAGTTAGATTCTACTTGCGGTATCCTTATTGGTTCCGGTAGGCCGCGCTCAGAATCGAGCGCAGTGTCACAGTGAATGCTGTGAAAAGCAGAGTAATTCATTTAGTGCGTAAGCCGATTATCAACATCCGATTATCAGCATAAGCAGATTAATGAATTTAATGCACACTGACAGATACATCTAGCGTCTCAGTAGTGAGTCGTCGCTGTCACTATTTCGCCGTTCTGCTCGTCGTCGTTGCAGGTTCAAAAGGAGTTCCGTCTGAAATCACTTGACCAGTGGACCCAGCGGGATGTTGCTGACTGGTTGGAGTCTTTGTTCCTTCAGGAGTACAAGCCCAACTTTCAGGGCGTGAACGGCATCAAGCTGCTGCAGATGAATCAGAACGACTTCATTGCTCTCGGTGTCAAACAGGTCGGTCACCGCGTAAATATGGAACGATCGCTCAAGAGGTACATGAAGTGAGAGATGACGACGATGTACCACGTATGTGGCACAGTACAGCAGTACACAGTCTGAGTGAACTGATGAGATGTAGAAAATGACAGAAATATAGAGAGAGGGGAGGGGGGGGGATAAAAAAAAATAGAGAAAGGGCGGGGGGGGGGGAGAGGGGTTGAAGCGAGAACAAGAGATGCGTAACAATAGTGTCAATTACGCTGACCAGCAAACGGCCAGCCAAATCGACGCCGCCGCCACCACACAAGCCAAAGACACCGGACGACGGTCTTCGATGAATCGCGCGTACGCACGCCTGCCTAGGTGACGTAAAACTGCTACAATGCTACAGCTTACAACAACAACAACAACAGCTACTACTACCAATACTACTACGTTGGCATGACTCTTGGCGAGTAATAGTCGCCAGTGCAACTTCTACTCACCGAAGAAGGACCGAAGACGAGCGACCGAGCGCTGCTTTCCTGCCAAAAAAAACTAGTTCCCGCCACCTGCCCGTCCTGCCCCCGCCTACAAAGACCCCCGAATCGTCGCATATCGCTCCGTGGCGATATCGGGAAAACGTAAACATGAAAAGATACAGAGAGAGAAGAGAGAGATTGAGATCATAAGAGACATAAGTTGGAAACAGTTGCGCACGGCCACACGAAGTGCTCTATGGCCGGATATAACAATAATACGAATATGGAATAGACGCCTCCGCTGGCGTTCTGTTCTGCTACGCTCTCCGTTGACACCACCGCGCATCGCCGTCGATCTCGAACCCCGCCCAAAGATTCTGCCAGCAGCCGTCGGCTTTTTCTTCGGCTACGCTGAATGAGTAATGAATAGCAAAATGAATAGCTGACTGACAAAGCTAACTGATAACTCACTGATTAACACTGATAGCTGGCTAGCTAGTTAAGTAACTCACTATTCTCACTATTTCGTCGCTATCGATCTTCTTCTTGTCCAGATCCTCCGCCTCCTTTTCCTGCGCTGACCCCTAACGACCCCCCCGGAACACAAAAAAGAGATGAAAGCAGTCATAAGTAACAGCAGCAATGTACTACTGTAGAGATTCAAACATCTGGGTATATATATATATATATATATTACATCAAACACGAACACTCAGATGTTCGACAAACACATCAAAGAAGTAGCAAAGCAGCATGTTAAAGCTAAAGAGTATCACATAAAGCCTACTACGCTCTCACACACACACGGAGAACCGAACCCACTCGACGCTAACGCAAGAATGACGTTATCAAAATATGCTAATAACAATAAGTATCTGAACACACGAATGCTATGGAGTACGATGTGATGATGATGATGATGAACGTGAAGATGATAACCTAGTATCCATTAGTAAGGCGACATGATCGCAAGTCGCCGGGACGTCATTACAATGAATAGCTACGTTTATTCTACAACGTTTGCAAGCAGTGCTGGGTACGAGGTTATATCGGGGCGCCCGGCGGTGGATCTAGAAGCAGCGTTCAGGCAAGACGACGCTGACTGGCGTCACAAACAGTAACAGCCTACCTAATAACGCCACTTGACTATTGCTGGCATTGCTAGTTAATAATCTCTAATATATATATATATATATATATATATATATATATATGCCAGACGCTTGAGTAAAAATAACGATTAAACTACATATAATATAATTGCTTATTATCATATGAATCATGTACTAATACTATTATCGAGTATTATTTCGAATTATGTATGCTATTATATTGGTCGACTATTTCCTATATAGTTGTAGCCCGTCAGGTGCAATATGCATTTTCTACGGACTCGAGCTAATCGCGGAGCCCCGCTCGTCGCTTCAGTGAGGACGGCGGCTTCAGAGGAATGGCAAAGCGAGATTACGAGTAGGAGAAAACGCGGCGGCGAAGCTAACGCGAACGCACGCAAATAGTAGAGAATCGCCGAAAGCAACAGCGATTCTCAATGATCTATCAAGTATCTAGTCACTAAACAAGCATTCAGACAGCAACAACGGCAGGTATAGCAAGAATGATATATTGCTACTGCTACAATGGTCAAGTATACAGGTCAACAGCAAAACGCAACAATATTCTGCGGAGACTGAACTACACGAAACGTTACGCAGTAGCGATTGCAACACGGGAACAACAACAAAAACAACAACAACACAACTTTAACATTGTCAGTGCTAACAAGCGGCTAAAACGCACAACGCCAACATACACAATAAGTACTAACAATATCAGTAAAAACAACACGAGCCACTGACACGATCTACAAGAAACCGATGATAGCAACAACAACAACAACAACAATAATAATACCAACAACAACAAAAACAACAACAGCAACAACAATAATAATACCACCAACAACAACAACAACAACAACAATAACAACAACAACATATAATACCAACAACAACAACATACTGTTGTTATTGCCGCAGACAAAGGCACGACCGACCACGATAAAAGCCGCGAAGAAGAAACCAGACGGACGTGAACATGTTCTCAGGGATGAGTGTTCTCACGGTCGAACGTCGTCCGAATTAATAGGCGATTAGAGGCATCAGACGCGCGCGCAATTGCCCGCGCCACCCAAGAGGACAAAGAGGCTAAAACTGGCATGGTCTCCTATCAACAACAACAACAATAGTAATAATAAAACCAGTGATGGTGTAAGGTGGTGACGACGAATGAATCACTGACGACTGGATGGCGACTCGATGATCGATTGATTGATTGACTGATGGAATCAAATACTATGTGCTCAAAGTTGGTGGGAGGCTAACGAATTATGCCAGTTCTCTCGTAGTCAGAGGAGTATTTATTGGTAGTGATAATTGTAGAAGGGCAAGCGGCATTTTATTGTAGAGCGGCGGGCCACAGCTGATTATATAGAGCATGAAGAAGGAGAAAAGAGAGATGATGATGATGATGATCTTAACGCGAAGGCGAAGGAAAAGAGAGTTAACGAGCAAGTACTGCACGTGACGTCGATTGACAGACGTCGGTCGGTGGTGACAGACAAACTATGTGTGTGTTAAACTCGATTTACCTACGATGATCGAAATAATGGATGGTCGACTAAGGACGTCGTATAACGGATGGAAACGACAATAATGAATTACTGTATGTGGTCATTATGAGACATTGATATATATATATATATATATATATATATATATATCAATGTGTAGATGTAGGAAAAGCTGCCAAATATGCGTGGCTATCTGGCCGCAGGATCGACAAGAAGCGGCCCGAAGAAGTGGCGGCAAGTGACAGAGTCTCGAGGTAGAATCTGGTAACGGGCTATTCGCCAATAATAATAAGAATAAGAATAATAATAATGATACTAATGGTATTAATAATTATGAGGATGATAATAATTATAACAATAACGACGATATAGATGATAGATAATAATCATGATAGTAGTGAGCTCTTCCCGCCGCCGATCGTGTGTGTAATCATGTATTGTTAGTGTTTACATTATTTATATTACTATTCTTACTGTACTAATTGCTACCATGATACCAACTGTAGTAATAATACTATTATTATTATTATTATTATTATTATTATTATTATTATTATTATTATTATTATTATTATTATTGATATTACTATTACAATATTAGAACTATTATTACGCGACGGTTCGCTGTCGCGGAACCCAGAGCCAGACCTTCCCCACGCTACTCCATGCGGCGCAGTCCCATACATACACACAGACAGACAGACAGACAGACAGACACACCATGTGCGGCTCAATAGAGTTGTCAGCTGGTACTTTTGCGGCGCACCGCCGTTGTTATTGTTGTTGTTGCTGCTGCTGTTGTGTGTGAGAAATAGAGAGAAATAGAGAGGGGGTGGGGGAGAGGAACATGGAGATGACAGAGAACAAACCCCGAAGGCCCCTTGACCCACTGAACTCAGTTGTCCTGCTCCAAAGTAAGGTGCCCCCCCCGTTTGCTATGGAACATGCGGCCAGTCGGCTGAGCTGTTGCTTTGGCCGCTAACTTTCTCATAATCATCACTGTCGTCGTCGTCGTTGTGGGTCTTATTGTTCTCGTCGGCGTCGTCGCATTCAGAAGTTTGTTTATGGCTAGACGTTGTTAAAAGCCAACGAAAGCGGATTCAATGGCAACGGCGGGGGTGGGGAAATAGAGGTGGAATTAGAGGTGGGGATGTTGATGATGATGATGATCAGCAGCAGCAGCATCAACACAGCGAAAGACGCCCGTACGTAAAAACTAGACTTTTACTGTCTTAGTTGAAGAAACTGCGCTTGGGGAGAACTGTAGAGACAACACACACCTACACGAACAACCCACTACAAACAGACACACACAAATATATATATATAATATATATATATATATATATATATATATATATATATATATATATATATATATATATATATATAAATATATATATATGGAATGAGAGTGAGACAGATATGTTTACATACACGCGAATCGATACATATGCACGTACAGACATAGCATTACGCATAGTATTACACATACACTGATGTGTACATAACATAACGATTGATGTCACAGATGGTCGGTATATCAAGAGAGAGGGATAGAGAGAGAGGGGGGATAGAGCGAGAGAGAGAGATTGAACGCAAGGAGAGCCAGGTACAGGGACAGAGGAGGAGATACAGAGGTGTAAGGACATAGGCGGCCATGAAATTGCTCTAAGCGCGCTGACCAAGCGTCAAGCATAGTCGCCGCATGAAGCTTCGTCGTCAATAGATTTGGTAATCGCTTACGAAACGACACCCAGTTAAATAGGTTAGTTTGTGTCATGTGTGTATGGCCACGTGTATGCACGGTGTCGTGTCTATATCTATGCTCGGGGCTCGCGCTCAAGTCGGGCCGAAGAAGGGGTTCCGCCTGGCGGCCGCCCCCAAGTCGGAGTTCTGTCTGACCACGTAACAACAAAGAATTGCTTGTCTTTGAGTTTGTTATGAGACGAGAGTTTTGTGAGATTTCGGCGTGGCCAGACTCCTCCGAAAACACGGTCCGAATAGAAATGCTGCGTGGCGAGCGCTGCCAGTTATTTATAGTCAGATAAGTAAATGGGCAGGTGTTGTACATAGGAGAAGGCGCCACGAGCGCATATGGTACTACTGTAGACAGCACAAAGGACAGCAGACACAGAAGTAGTAAAAAAAAAAGAAACTGTAAAGGATCAACAGCCGCCATGGCTGCCAACAATAAGCCGTAACACAAAAGACTAAAAGCTTGCAATAATAGAGCTCAGTAGTACTTCACGCCAACATAACCCCACCTCTGGTTTCAGCCGGTGGCTGATCGAGAACTGGCCATCTTGCGTCTTGTGATTGATTAATCGCTGGTCCACTTATCTCATTGTTTTTCTCTCCTCCCCTCTGGCTCTCCGTTCCTCCCCCACCTCCCGCCAAAGCCAAATCTGCTTGTGCAGTCTTCTGCCACACGACTGCTGTACTCATCCTGGTCACAAGCAAGTGAATTTCCGCGCTATATTTTAAAGAATGATTTGTTTTTTTTTCTGTCTCAGACGGCGATCGATCAAGTAGGTCAAAGACACGTTCCACTCGCTATTGAGCACCTAAGGTTCCGTTGGGTTAGGGTTTTCCCTACTAGGGAAGGAGGAGTGGTTCGTACATTGTCTGTAGCTGAGCCGAAACAGAGCACGACAACGAGATAACAACAGGTGGGAGGTCTGTTCTGTAGCAACTACTATCGCAACTACTGAGACAAGCGGAGCCCACTAAGCATCCAGCCTTAGTAAACTACAGCGACGATGAGCGGACGGGTTCGATCCCTGACGCACGTCCATCTCCCGTAGCTCCAGCAGCTTCACCGAGATTAGCAAAGGGCTACCTACACGTGCTGACGTGCTGGCGCCAGTCGTTACGTTTTGCCGTCCGAGTCTATCAGCCTCCATCGTTAGAACAGCGAAAATTGTGGCCGGCAGACGAAACGGGAAACTTTTCCCTTCGATCAAATCATCGTCATCTGCCGCCTGCCGCTTTTGAACTATTTAACCTACCCAAGAAGATTAGGAACGTTTTAGGTCCACCGTCTACAAAGCGTTTCCGCGGCGCAGCGAGAATCGAAGTCGTTTTATCACCTAACTAGTACTACTACTACTACTGCTCACTGTTCATTGTGTCGTTGTCGTCGTCTTTTTTCCCACGAATGAGATGCGCTATAATTGCGTAACAAATAAACCCATAACATGCAGGGTTGAACGGGTACACTTGTCTATAGGAAACCTGTTAATATAGCTGCTGGTAATGATCCTGTAATGATGGCATTACCAGAATGACACGCCAATTTAAACCAACAACAACAAAACGACAACAACAACGACAGTAACAACAACCCGATGACGACGCCGAGAGCAGCAGCAGCAGCAACAATAACTACAACAACAACAACAACAACAACAGCAAAATGCACAAACAGCGACAGCAACGCTAATAGTAAGCAAATATCCCGAAGCCGAACTTTGTTAACACTATCTTAATAACAGCAACAATGACAATACGAGTAAACGAAGAATAAAGATAATACTAAAAATATTAACAAATAATATTACAATAACAATACTGAAAATGACGATGATGATAATAATAATAGCATTAATTATGAATGGCGATGTATCGAAAAAGCATACAAATAAATTAAGTAGGTTTGGCTGACAGAGACAGAGCGCGGCGATGACAAATAAAATATAAGGTATTTATTGCTCAAATCACAACGATGTATTTCTTCAGGCTACCAATGTTGTTTCCATATATATATATATATATATATATATATATATATATATATATATATAGCAATAAACGCTTCTTGGTAAAACTTAATTGGGTACATCATTGCTTCTGCGTGAAGATGAACTACACCGCATTGGTAAAACTGACTCTCTTGTAAGAGGCTGACAATGTAAGGCATTGCTAAGAGCGCGGCGCCCTTTTCGACACTAAGCAAGAGCTACCGTCCCGGAGGAACCTGAGACTGGGAAACTCTATGATATGCCAAGCCCTTACAGAGGCGCTCCCGAATTATGGTAAGAAGATTCGCATAATTTGTCGTCAAGGCGAGACTAACCACCGCACAAAGTCGCTTGCGAGTCCACACTAGCAGCTTTTACAACGACGCCGGGTGTGTATCATGCATTTTACCAGTTAATCTTATATATATATATATATATATATATATATATATATATATATGTTTCTTGCAGCATGAGTATCAGACGAAGCAGAAAATATTTCTGCCCAACACGGCAGTATGTCGGCACCAAACAACTCGTTCACCCGCAATAGCGGCATTTGTTAAGTGATGTCCGGCCACCCACATCTGTAAAACAGATGACAGTAATTTCACTCCTACTCTTAAACAAAATATCCCCCTTATTCCACTGGGAAAACTATTCTTTAACGAGTTTAACTACACCTCAAAATGCGTGCACTTAATTACGAAACACCTAAATATATATACGAGGTGTGTTCAAAAAGTATCGCGACTTTTGAATTTTCGCGGGTTATGTATATTCGAATTTCGATTTTTTGTGGCGTTATGTTGGTACTCATGTCTCTCACTTATGCCGACAAGCTCGGCCATTTTGAATGTTCACTTAATTGTTGACAGCTGCTTTGCTTGCACGTGTTTTGGATCGTCTTCGATTTTTACCTATTCAAAAAAATGGATCAAAGAACCTGTATCAAATTTTGTGTGAAAAACGAAATTAAGTGCGCGGATGCATTCCGAATGTTGACTGTGGCATACGGAGAAGCTACCTTGGACCGAAGCAACGTTTATCGGTGGTACAAAATGTTCTCAGAAGGCCGAGAAGATGTGAACGACGAAGAGCGTGCCGGACGCCCGAGCACTTCAACAACAGACGAAAAAATTAATGAAGTGGAGAAAAGGGTATTGGCCAATCGTCGAATCACCGTTAGAGAAGTTGCTGAGGACCTAAACATATCGATTGGCTCGTGCCATTCGATTTTTATCAATGATTTGGGCATGAGACGGGTCGCCGCGAAATTCGTACCAAAATTGCTCAATTGCGACCAAAAACAGCATCGCATGAACATTGCTAATGAGATGTTGGACTCTGTCCGCGACGACCCAAATTTGCTCCAGAGGGTCATAACTGGTGACGAATCGTGGGTTTATGGTTATGACGTGGAAACCAAAGCTCAATCATCTCAATGGAAGCTGCCGCACGAACCAAGACCGAAAAAAGCGCGCCAAGTTCGGTCGAATGTGAAAGTTTTGCTGACAGTTTTCTTCGATTGCAGGGGCGTGGTGCATCATGAGTTCTTGCCACAGGGTAGAACGGTCAATAAGGAATATTACCTGCAAGTTATGCGCAATTTGCGCGAAGCAATCCGCCAGAAACGCCCGGATTTGTGGAAGAACAAAAATTGGCTTTTGCACCACGAAAACGCCCCTGCGCACACATCGTTGCTTGTGCGCGAGTTTTTGGCCAAAAACAACACACTAATGATGCCGCAGCCACCGTATTCCCCAGATCTGGCCCCCTGTGACTTTTTCTTGTTCCCTAAACTGAAGAGGCCCATGAAAGGACGACGTTACGCTACGCTTGACGAGATAAAGACGGCATCGAAGGAGGAGCTGAACAAGATAAAAAAAAAAAATGGTTTTTTGAAGTGCTTCGAAGATTGGAAAAACCGTTGGCACAAGTGTATAATATCTCATGGGGATTACTTTGAAGGGGACAAAATAGATATTCATGAATAAATGAATAATTTTTGAAAAAACACAAAAATCGCGATACTTTTTGAACACACCTCGTATATATATACAAAGGCGTATCGGCACGTTATAGCACGTTTGATTTTGCCGTCAGACCGAAACCACTAACGTCCTCCGGTTTGTTTTGCTTACAAGCGCCATTCATCTGCTACACACAGATTTCGCGCCAATAAGTGGCGACGCTTAATGTTAGAGTTTAGTTTAAATAAGTAAAGAAAACAAGGCTCCGCTATTTTGAACGAGCCGAGAAGGAGTTACGAATCGGCATCACGTTCTGTCTTACAAAAAATAATCATATGTTCCAAAGTGGTGGAAATGTTATGAACCGCTTATGGTACTCAAGCAATGTCCCGAAACACGGTGTATACGTGGTACCGTCGATTTTGTGATGGACGCGAATAAAGCGAAGATGAAACTTGAGAAGGCCTTCGTAGCCAATAATAGAAGCAAACAATGATATAGTTCGTAATATCGTACTCACCAATCGCCGAGTTGCTATCAGGGAGATAGCTGACGTATTGGAAATCTTTTATAGACTAGTTGTAACGGTGTTGAACGATATTCTATGCAACCGCGAAAATCGGAATAACTCAGAGAGTGATTACAGGAGACGAGTCATGGGTATATAATTACGACATCTTTGGAGGATTAAATAAATTATATTTTTTTACAATTATGTCTCAGACCTTATCGATCTGTCATCATATATATATATATATATATATATATATATATATATATATCAGGACTACCAACGTAACTATAATACTAAGCATGCCTAGGTAAGTATAACAGAAATTGCTGGCAACTTATAATATTATAATAACTTAGTAGTGGTCGCTGAACCGACGCGCGACACCGGACTGGGTTTAGAATGAAAACACGTTATACTTAAATTGTTCAGTGATAAATAGTTGCTAATCTGCTTTATTAGAATCAAGTGGCTCTTGTGTTCACTTGTATTTCGTGCGTTTTAGCAAAAAGAGGGAGTAGAATAAAGAAAAAAATAGATGTATATATATATTTGTTTGTACTTGAAACATGAATGTACAGAAGTTAACCTATTAATTAGACTAATGAGAGGGGCAAACTGACGGAGATCATCGGTGCGTCGACTGACGTTTCGAGTCAATCAACGTGTGTAGCTTTTTGCCAGTCTGTTGTCCCAGGAACTTGGTTTCTTAGTATACACGTAGGTGAAGGAATGCATACAGGCGAGAGACGAGAGTTCAATGTCACTGCCAACATGACAATGACAATGTCATTGGTTGAACCTTTGGTCAGTAGTATCTCGGGTCGGCTGTGCCTTCCTTCGGTCGGTTCTCCGTATCCTCCATATGGCGGTCCTTACGACTTGCCCGCAAGTCGTCTTGAATCTAGCCAGGTATTCATCCAGTCATCTCTAGAATTTGACAGGTTACCATCCAGTGGATGGATACCGTCTAGAGTCGTCTTCAGGACTCGGCCGGTACCCATCCAGTTGTCTCTTGAACTCGGTCGGGGTTCCATCAAGCCGTCCTGAGGTCTCGGCCGGTATCCGCCAAGTCGTCGTTAGGAACTCGGGCGGCATCCATCCAGCCGTCTCTAGGTCTTGACCGGTAGCCGTCAAGCCCTCTCTAGAACTCGGCCCGTATCTATCCAGTCTTCTCCAGGACTCGGCCGGCGTCCATCAAGCCTTTCTAGAACTCGCCCGTATCCATCCTGTCTTCTCTAGGACTCGGCCAGTATCCATCAAGCCGTCTCTAGATCTCAGCCGGTTTCCATCAAGCCGTCCCTAGGCCTCAGCCGGTATCCATCCGGCCGTCTCTAAGGTCTCGGCCGGTATCCATCCAGCCGTGTCTCTCTAGGACTCGGCCAGTTTGTAGCCGTCCATCGCCAGAAGGATTTCCCACCGATCGCCGTGGTACCTCAGCACCGAATGTCGCGACGCCGACCAGACGTCCTGGACGAGCACGACGATACCTCGCGTGTCGCAGAACGGATGCAGGACGCGATCGACGCGGCAGTTTGTCGGCATGAAGATCGTCCGCTTGGGCGAGCGCGGCAGGTGGTGATCGGGGCCGATCAGCATCTCCTCGATATGTCCGCTCCACACCTGGTAGACGACCTGCGTGCCGGGAACGTGGACGACATCGAGCGCGTTCGCCAGCCGCTCGGGCGCCTCGAGCGTCAGCCGGAGCCAGTCTTCTTCGTGGTCGTGGTCGTCGTCGTCGTCAGGCGCGGCGTAGACGAGCGCTCGCCGCTGCCCGTCGACCCGGCCGTAGATCAGGAGGCGGCCGTACGCGTCCGGCGAAATGTTGCAAACGTCGTCGACGTCCGACGGCACGCGGTGGCCCGTCTGGGCCATGAGCGGGCGGCCCGAGTCGACACGTAAGCTTCGGATGCGTCGCTTGCCGTCGACGGCGTACATCTGGTTGAGACTGACGCTTCGTATGGTGCCCTGGCCGATTCGGCCACCGTGCCAGAGGCGGTCGAGGCGGATCGAGTCTTCATTTTCGTCGTCGTCGTGATCGACATCGCCACCACCACCACCACTGCCACCGCTGCCCACCCGGTAGCCAGCAAGGAAGAGGCCTGTGGGCGCGCACAACGGTATGACTAGAGCACAGTCCTGCCGACTGCTCTCGCAGGCCAAATCCTTCCAGGTGGCGTCAAGTTCCTGTAGGTCGTTGTCGTGGTACGAGTAGACGCGGCCTCGGATGAGCGCGTACTTTGAGCGGTGATACGAGTCGATCGTCGTCGGTTCGACGTCGATTGTCGCCGCCAGGTCCTGCTGTTGCTGCTGCTGCTGCTGCTGCTGAAGAGAAGGACGTGGGGCACTGGCGGGGGGCGGCGTTGGCGGCGGCGGGGGCGGAGGTAGAGATGGAGGTGCAGGTGGTGCTGTTGCTGGAGGTAGGGGCGGCGCCAGCGCCTTAATGTTGCAGTACTCCCTCGGGCCGTACTTTGTGCCCAGCTTGGCCATCACCGACACGTACTGGCCGAGCCGCGTCGACTGGTCCTGCTCGAGCCAGTCGAGCAGGCCGCGTAGCAGCGCCGACGTGTGTCGCGCGCTCGACAGCGGCAGACACTCGACGAGCTGCTGCAGCTGGTGCTCGTCGAGCGCGCGGAAGCGGTCGCCGTGCACCACCGACTCGAGGTTGGTGACGAGGTGGCGTTCGGCCGTCGCGAGCAGCGCGCCGAGCTGAAACTTGCGCGCCGCGAAGTAGACGTCGAGCGCGATCTTGACGCTGATCGTGATCTCGCCCGAGTAGCAGTACTTGACGAGCTGCGCCATGACGTCGGCGCCGAACAGCACGTTGATGTCGACGTACTGCTCGGCGAACTTGTCGCGAAAGTAGGGCGAGACGGCGGCCAGCAGCAGGCGGTGCACCAGCAGGACCGTTCCGTCGTTGCACGTGATCCGCGCGTCACACCACACGCCCTGCTGCTGCAGTTCACGCATCGAGTTGAGCACGTTGACGCCGAACTCCTCTTCGCGGTGGCAGGCCGACGCAGTCATTCTCTTCGGAATTACATTCCTCATCGGTTGTTGTTGTTGTGTTTGCTTTTGTTATTGTTGTAGTTGCTGTTGTTGTTGCTATCGGTATTCTAATCGTCGTTCTGATCGTTTCTCTGATAGTCTTCATGTGGTCTAGAGTTTGTTCTGTTGTTCATTTGGAGGGTCATTCAACGGCGTCGCCGTCGTCGTCAGTTAAGCCACGCACTCATATCCACCACGGAGACCACCACCACCACAACAAGACGTCCTTCCGCACTCGAGCTCCACTCATCGCGTGTCACCGACAAGTAACTGATGACTGATGACTGATCGAGAGCGAAATTTTTATATTATATACTATTCTTCTATTATATGTATGTGTAGATATACCTCGCCGCACTCTCACTCGGGCGAAAACGTCATCTCAGCAACTAGAACAGAGCCACGCGCACACATGTGAGACGAGAGCACTTCGAGAGGTTACTTCCTACTCGTATGCTACGACACACTGTATCATCCGTTGTTGTCGCTGCTGATTCACTGGTGGATACCATCACATTGGTGGGCAGCCGCCAGTAGATGCTGTACTGGTGTTGGGCTGTATGATGCGGCTGTATGACTGGGTGGGTTTTCCCCCCGCTTGGCCTGCTCCGGCTAAGGCCAGATCACTCACTGTTCCACGAACTCGTCACGACGCCACTGTAGCCAAATACTTGTGATGTACGTCTCTTACATCAATGATCGATCACAGCACAACAAGAACAACAACAACCATCACAGCCAAGTACTTCTAAAAAGTACTTTACTACTACTACTACTACTACTACTACTATAGTGTATACTATTCTCACTACTTAGCTACTAGTACAACGATTGGTCCAGACAGATACTTATTTTGCGGTCTGAGCGAAGCTAGCGCGAAGACCATTGTCATCATGATGAGTCAGCCGTAAAAAACTCGTACTCACTATCGACATGACACGACAGACACATACATAGCAGAACTAAACAATTGCGACTACTTTTTGTTCTTCTTGGCCAGCCAGCGCTTTCTGCATTCGACGATCAGTCCGTCCGTAATCGTTGGCCAGTGACCGCCTTCTTGTGTGTTCCTATTTTTCATCTTCTTGTTCTGTTACTGCTGCTGCTGCAGATTGCATCAGCTTTGTCGCCGTCTGACTGTTTCGGTCAGTCTATTTTCTATATTCGGTTGTCACCGCTGTCGTTGCTGTTGTTATCGTCGTCGTCGTCGTAGTCGTTTTTGTTGTTGTTGTTGTTGTTGTTGTTCTTGTTGTTGTTGTTGTTGTTGTTATTGTAGAGTTGTTGATGCTGTTTTCGAGGTGTTGTTGTTTTCGTTTATCGCGTGCAGCGTAATCCACCTCCAACCGCTGTGCCGTTGTTGTTACTGCTGCTGCTGCTGCAAAACTCTTCGTCGTTGTTGTTGTTGCAGCCGTCGTTTTCGTCGACAACAACAACACCACCCCACCTGGCACCGACAACAACAACAACAACAACAACAATACACACAAGACCTCGTTTCGACGACAGCCTGGGCTGAACTGTGCACAGAGCCAGCGTCGTGTGGATGGGGACAATCTCGCTGTGGGTAACAGCCACAAACTAATAATACTCGACTTGACTCGACTCGACTTCACGGTCTCGCAATTGGTCAGCCAGCAGCCAGTAGTTAATCAGCCAGTCAGATGGACGGTCGGTCGGTCGGTCGGGTCCGTCCGTTGGTTAGACATACGTTCGTACTTAATGTGGGTGGTTAGTCGTCGCAGCTGTGCCAGACAGTCAGACAGCAACCACTACCTCGAGTCGAAGTAATCTCGTCTTATGAGTAGCAGTAGTAGTACGACTTGTATGAGGAGTTTCCCTCTTTCTCTCTGTGTCTCTGTGTGTCTCCCTCTCTCTCACCCTCTCTCAGTCAGTCAGAGAGAGAGACGTACGGACAAAGAAAGGAGGAGGAAGGGAAATACGGCCAGTGGGCCGCTGCGACTTTGCTGCTGCTGCTGCTGCTGCTGCTACTGCAACTCTACCAACCCAACATGCTGCTACAGCAGCGCCTGCGGCCTCTGCGGTTGATATTATTGTTGTTGCTGTTGTTGTTGTTCTTGTTGTTGTTGTTGTTGTTGTTGTTGTTGTTTTGATTCCTTCTTACCCACAGCCAGCGGCCGCGGTGGCAGAAGCGGCCGTTACCTCCACTTACCTACCTATTTACCTACGCACTCGCTTGTTTATGCTCGTACCCTCTCTCTCGACCTGTTGATGATGATCTGCTGCTGCTGTTGTTGTTGTCGTTGTTGATGGTGTTGTCGTTGTTGATGGTGTTGTCGTTGTTGATGGTGTTGTCGTTGTTGATGATATTGTCGATGATCTTGTTGTTTTGGTTGTGTTTGTTTTTGTTGCGGGGTTATCGGGGCTGCTGCTGCTGCCGCTGCTGCCGCTGCTTGCTCTTAGCGTCGCTGATACAACGTATACTATTATTACGTATGATGACTACGCGAACTTACATATATATTACTTGTATATGACGACGACGACGACGACGGCGAGAAGAACAACAACATCAACAACTACCTACGCGGTTTTTCCCTATGGCCAGCCTTCAATGTAACAGTGGTAGGAAGGAGCAGCTGCAGGAGCGCCAAAACACGACAACTTTGCACGCGCCGCCCCTCCCCCCTCCCCCCCCCCCTTCCCGACGCTGTGTACTTGTTCCGGTCCTCTGTTACCTATCCGTACACACTCTTTCTCCCGCCGTCGTTCCTGCTTGACGGCGTCGTCTCTCCTCTTGCCCTCTCTGTCCTCTGTTTTACTGCTCGCCTCTGTTCGTCCTCTCTCTATCTTGAGATATTTCCCTCCTCCTTCTCTCTTTATCTCTCTCTCTTTCTTTCTTTTTCTCTATCGCTCTCCCTCTCTTCTTTCTCTATCGCTCTCCCTCTCTTCCCTTCGTGGAATCTGTCCCCGTCCCCGGCTGCTCTGCGTCCCATTTCCCCATTCGACCTTATTCCCTACTCTGCACAAACGGCGACGGCGACGACGACGACAACAACAACAACAACAACAACAACAACAACAACAACAACAACGACAACAACAACAACGACGACAACAGAGTACGCCATCGAGCGCGCGCCCGCGCAGATGCTACAACGGGCTACAACAGCCCGATGACGAGGACGATGTTGATGACGACCAATAACAAACAACAGCAACAACAACAACGACAGCAGCAGCAGCAGCAACGGCTGTGACGGCAATGTCTGATAGACCGACGTAAGCAACAACCGCCCAGCCGCCAACGCTGCGGCAGCAGCAGGAACACGGACCGACCAACCGACCGACGTTCATCCGATCGCGTAGACAGACAGACAGACAGACACACAGAGGGTCACGCGGACAGACAGCTGTTATTGTTATTATGACTCGCCACCTGAATGACGACACAACGATAACGACACCATCGTTTGTCGAACAGTGTTGTCAACAGCGGCAGCAGCGGCGGCGGCGGAAGCGTGTGATGTCACGGATAGGCAAGCGGATGAACGCATGCCGTTCCGATGTAAACATTGCAATGACGACGGACCTTCACGTTGGCAAGAGGGCGGGCGGTCGGTCCGCAAACCAGAGGGCCGTCGCGAGCGGGACGTGTCCACCAGAGAGAGAGAGAGAGAGAGAAAGTGGGAGAGGGAAGAGGAGAAAGTTAGTGACCCTCATTTGCTGACCATTCGCTTATCATTTTGACCCCTTACAATTGTGATTTTTTTAAACTTTTTCTTTAGGATGCATTATATATATATATATATATATATATATATATATGCTTAACGTATTACGAAGACATAGGTAAGATAATAGGTGAGAAAATGTTTAAAATTATTTATACCTGAAACACTTAGATAATCTGCGAATCTGCATATCTCTTTTTTTCACATGTCTATATATAGAGCATTCTACTGTCTTTTCAACATATATATATATATATATATATATATATATATATTGTATATATATATATATATATATATATATACAGGGTGTTCCTATTTGTGTGTCCAAAACGCTAGGGTATGTTCAAACTCGGTGAGAAAATCATTTTTGCCAATGGGTGGAAGCCGGGAAAACGTTTTGTTTAGGAGTGAGGATGAAATTTATAAAAGCAGTTATTCTGCCTTTTTTCTTCTACATAGTTGTGCAAAATCTACGTTTGCGGAAGAACCAATCAACGCACAAAGGAACCGATTATACCGGCGTGTTTGGCAGAAAATTCTGCACAATAAAGTATACATTACTAGCTTGCGTAGCAAAAAGCGAATAGCCAGATTAAGGAAAGTCATAAAAAGTCGAAATGTTACGTTAACGCTTTTTTGTGCAACATCGTAATTTTTTCCATTACGACCAAAAATGCACGTCCAAAAGACTACTCTCAGGCAATAGCAGATTTAATGCCCACTACATTCGTACCAAAGTGATGGTGCTGCGTTACGTATTTGCCAAATGACTAAGCTTTTTCGACAGTCATAGTTGTTATGTTTCACGTTGAAGTTTTCACGTTCAGAAGCGTAGCATTTTGCCAAGGCGTTTCCGCCCCCTCTTTCCATTAGAAAAAATTATTCTCTTGCTGAGTTCTACCAAACCTCAAAATACGTACCTAACTTTCTCATACACCCTATGAGAGTATGCATGCCTTCGCTTTCGATATGACTGTCGAAAAAGCTTAGTTACTTGGCAACTACGTAACGCAGCACCATCACTTTGGTACGAATGTAGTGGGCATTAAATTTGCTATTGCCTGAGAGTAGTCTTTTGAACGTACATTTTTGGTCTTAATGAAAAAAATTACGATGTTGCACAAAAGAGCGTTAACATTTTGACTTTTTATGACTTTCCTTAATCTGGCTATTCGCTTTTTGCTACGCAAGCTAGTAATGTATACTTTATTGTGCAGAATTTTCCGCCAAACACGCCGGTATGATCGGTTTCTTTGTACGTTGACTGGTTCTCCCGCAAACGTAGATTTTGCACAACTATGTAGGAGAAAAAAGACAGAATAACTGCTTTTATAAATTTCATCCTCACTCCTAAACAAAACGTTTTCCCGGCTTCCACCCATTGGCAAAAATGATTTTCTCACCGAGTTTGACCATACCCTAGCGTTTTGAACACACAAATAGGAACACCCTGTATATGTTGTATATATATATATATATATATATATATATATATATATATAGAGAGAGAGAGAGAGAGAGGTAACCACTCGTTATCTTCCTAGTTGCGTTGATTCACAGTAAGCCGATAACGACCGAATGAAACGGAGTTTCGGGAGTGCCATACGTTATCGAATTTGGCTGACGACACTTTTCTTTATTAGAAGATTCCGAGTAATCGTCACACAAAGCGTTCATTGTCCTGGTATTTCTTTGGGCACTCGTACTTCTGTAAGATTCTGTTGAAATATTGGGCGAGATCTGTCCATGTGTACTGACTGCCTCTCTGTCGGTTTGGGGTGACAAGAAGGCTTTTTCTCGGTATTCCTTTGGCAACACGAGTAGTCGTAGTAGTAGCAGTAGTAGTAAACAGAATAGGAAATAGATTGTTCCACGTAGTTCTGTTGTATAATACACCGTCAATGGTGGTAAAGGTAAGCCATGTGGCTGCGTTAGCTACGGTGGTCCGCAGATGACGGGGGGGGGGGGGAGGGGCAGGGGCAGGGGTCGCTCCTTTGATCTTGGGTGAGGCTGACATGAGAGAGTTGCCACTATGGGGTAGTAGCGGGAACCGTTTTTTTCGTCCTCCTGTATTAAATACCTTGAAGGACAGCCCGCATCTCTGTGATGTCTTTCTTTTTTTCTATGTAACCGTTATTAGTGCTGGCCGCTGTTGGAGGGCCATTAGCCCGGTCAAGCCATTATCATCAGTCATCGACTAGCAGAGTGCGTAGTGATCGATAACAACTGTTACCCGTATAGGTATGAATGGAATCTTCGAAATGTTGGGTATGCATTGTCGCTATTCTACTAAGCTCTACACCGCCTTTCGGTCGATGAGAACTAGAAAGCGGTTAATAGTTTCTGTATAGGCGAAGCTTGGGCAATTATCATCTGTTTATAGTTCGTGTCCTAGAATCCCGAAGAACGTATACATTTTTCGTTGATGTTTAAAAACATATATGCTTGGTCTAAGCAGCCAAGTATACGCCGGAGTTGCGCTCCTGTAGGAGGTTCCTTTTGACGGCGCAGATATTCCCCAGGTAAACAGGGCTGAAAGTTAGTCTGTGACCTCGTAATACGTTGTTTATTAGTCGCTCAGTGGTTGCAAAGGCACTGCACGGAGACCAAACGACGTAACATTGAACTTGAGTAGACGATCGGTGTGATAAGCGCAGTTGCTTTCCTATTTATAGGGCACCGTATCCATGCGCTAAGCCTGTGAGCCAGGGAAAGTAGGTTACTTACTTCTGTTGGACAGTCTCGTGCATCATCATTCCGTCGAAATAGGTATGTTTCTTGCCTTGTATTCCTGTTTAGTTTTGGATGATTCACATATTAAAATCGATGTTTGCTGGTATTTTTCCTGATTTGAACTACTGCATCTGGGAGACGTTCTGTTCCCCGTGATCTAATCTTTATCTTTTATTATTTTCAATTTCAACGATATAGTCAGTTTATTGTAGAATTTTTTTTTCAGTAAGGGCCGTTGACGGTGCCGAAACGTAAAAGCTTAGCTCAGCGAGGCGGGTGAGCACGGCCGGATGGCTTCGTTGGTTGCACTGTTTCGTTCCAAATTGCTGGTTGGATGACCGCGCTATCCGTCCGGATGTACTTTACGGGCGCATCATAGTACAGCAAATGGATATCTATCTACCTATTATTTAGCGCACACAAACTTTGTGTTAAAGCTGTCAGTGAAGATCACCTACACGTTCGTTAAGGATGAACTGTATTCATGGGGTTTCCCCCTTTGTGCCTAATTAGCTATTAGATCATTAGCAATCTTTAGTCACCTAAAGTGCAACATAAACAGTTCTCCTACTCCATGTTGATGAAATTAAATCGTTACGAGTTAGAGTACGCGTGACACTTACAAGTGGCGAATGGCGCCTGACCTTAACTTGGCTGCCGTATGGCTATTCCTGTTTATAGACGCGCGCAAAGCGTGGGACATTCGTATGTTGACTTGTGGAAGGGGGGGGGCAGCGATCAGCTGAATGTCATAACACCTGATCCCCATATGTTTTAGACTACGGCTGTAACGTTGATCGCTCATTCGATCGGGTACGTATTGGCTGGCATTTTGTATCAACAGCGACTACGGGCACGTAAGATCGCGGTTGGTGGTCGGCTGGCTGATATCTGGGTGTCTGCCATGTCCCGGGCCACCAGCGAAGAAGTGAAGCTTGTGTTTTCTGTAAATAGGGCGTTCGTTGCGCCGAGTCCAACGCGCAACTAGAATACAAATATCAGGGCTGTGCGACACTCAGTTATTGGATGCCAAATTTGCTCTGCCGAATGGCCGAACGGCCTCCGCCCGAACAGAAGCAGGCACAAAGTGACGCGCGCGGTGCGAAGCGTTAGGAGAAAGACTCCTCCAGTTTGTACGTTATAAGCTTCACTTTAGCTTATGAAGCAAGTAAATTGTGGCTTTTAATTAGGGCGCGAAACGGCTACATATAGCTAGTGTTTAGGTGCCTAACTATTGTGGAAGTAGCTAGATTTCAACTGAAGAAGCCGATTACCGGGCCAATCGCATCAATCATGATCAATTGTCAAGCAAATATATGACAGGCCAGTGAGGAAATGAAAGCTCTAGGAATCTTCTAGTTGCGTCACCTCTGGAACGCTTGCACATGCGCCACTAGCAGCCTGCGTGACTAGTGTGAGACTCGCAAACCCGCTAAACCCGGATTCCTCTTCACCCCCCCAGTGATCTTTCTTGCTGGAGCAGTAAGCAGCCTGGTGCAGAAGACAGCGTTTAGTTGGCCTGTATATATTCAGTCGAGTGATGTAAATGATGACTTAGGGGCTACTCGTTTGCACAAGTTTATACTAGACGGGCAGAGACCAATTGGTCAGCAGATGACGATGATGATAAAGTTGTATCGTGCAATCAATAAGAGAGGAAGGACACTTGGAATGAAAGGGAAACAAAGGGACAGATCGTGGAAGATATTGTCGTTTTGGCGACTGCCAGTCAAATCGTGGTCTAATGGTTAGCAATTTTGGTAAGGTGACGACGTCGGTAATTCTATGAAGGAAAATGGGTGAGGACTGACTGGTGCAGTCATGTCGTGCGTCCAAAATGACAAAAAATCCATCACCACCACCATGAACATCGCCAACCCAGATCATCAGTGCCCTACATGTCCCATTGAGCATAGGACGAACGTGATCGCTTGTCAGGGCGATGATAGTTCTCGCCCAGATAGAGCCCTGGACGTTTGCTGATGCTAAAGAACAACAGGGGACAACAGAGCCAGCAACCAGATCTCACAACAATAAGATCTTGACGAGCTTATGTCACGGGCCGCAATCCGCGTATCTGCGGCAGGACTCTGTTTGTCTCTGCACAGGGAATTTACAATGTTGTCACAGACACATGAATGTTGTGTTAGCAGGCTTAGTTTCAACCGGAAGCTCACGTACATTCAACGCATGTATCATTCAGAGATTGAGAGCACCTGCTGTTAGCGAGAGAACAACACTTTACTTTGTATTTGTTTCCGCGCATGTAAGCATACGCTGTTGCTACTGAAATGGTCACGTACGCGGCAGGTACACTATATTGAAAAGCTATACAGCCCGTTAGTTAAAACGCGTTTGACCTGCCTTCGGTGAGGAGTGGTATACATGCAGCCGGATAGAGCAAGCGGTTCCGGCTAGTTAGATCCACTCTTAGAACCCCTCTTGCAAGCTTGCTTCACCCAGATGGACATTTGCTGATAAGCTCTATACCGTAATTGGCCGCCGGAGCGATGTTTATATCAAGCAGTCGTAGGGCGGTCGACCCTTTGAATGCTAGCTAGGAGATGAGAGATAAGGAAATCGAATTTGAGCTCAGCGCTGGCTCGCGCTATGGTTTCTTGTGAACTGCGCAGGTGGTATGCCTCGGTCATCTAAATAATGTGGCGGCGTGGTCTAGAAGACTCACACAACAATTACTAGCGCTGAGAGTCAGCGGCCATGCTTCTGCCACAAGGAAGTGTTAGGGAAACGCTATACATCTTAACACATTAAATTAATGCCGTAAGGCGATTTTACGCTCCGTAGGGTACGGATAATTGTCTAGAATTAAAAGCAATCTCCTGAAAAAATGGTCATATGAGTAACACGCATTTTACGCGTTGCCATGTCTTAGGCGTACGTTGAGATAGGCATCATCTGTGTACCGAACTATACCATTTCATCTGCAAGCTCGTGAAGAAAGGACAGCGTTGAGCAACTGCGTTGTGGGACTGCCAATGACACAGCTAGGTTAAGTTTTTGCTAGCATTTTCGAGCGACATGAAACCAAATGAGCGAAAATTAAGTTTTGGCTAACTAGTTGGTAGTAAAAGCAATGGAATTCATCGGTCTATTGTGATACAGTCGACAAAGTAATGCGCATTAGGTACGGCAGTCGGAATCTTAACAAATAGTTTACTTTATCAATGTTCGTCTTACGACAGTGTCTGTCTGTACTACCCAATGAAATGTGTCGTTTGGAATAGATCGTTACGGATGCATGGTGGCTTCAAGAAGTAGCTAAGAAGCAGTAGTAACCGTCACAATACTGGCTATTCGGCTATATCGGTATATCTAGTTGATATATCAATCCATTACTTACCTATCTATGCAGTATACCACCTTTCAAGTCTCGTAAGATGTGGGAAGAGGAGATTTTTCTGGGAGGTTTCGGGAATGCATGATGCACATGCGCCACTCGCAGCCTGCGTGACTAGTGTGAGACTCGCAAACCCACTAAACCCGGATTCCTTCCCCCACCCCCAGGCTCGGTATTACTTTGGCATTACTTCGAAGCCGTGGGAGAGGCGTCTCTGCCGTTCTCCTTCAATCAGCTCTATCCCTGACTATCATCCCGCATGTCTACCTGCGGTTGGATAGGGGGATGCCATTTTGTAATCCGTTCTGTGAGGGTGCGTCGAGACCATGAGGGCCTGGCTGCTCCCCACCCCCTCCCCCCTACCTCGGAAAGCAGCCGATAGCTGCCTGTGTTATGTGGGTGTCGATAAGGAGAGAATGACAAGGTGTCGACAATAATAGCAGCAGCAACAGGACGAACAACAAAAAAACCGACGTGGGCTCATGTCTGTCCCATGACCTGGCGGAAGGAGGGAGGCAATGGTGTGGAAGAGCACGGCACTAGACTCTCTGACCCCTCTTACGTTTACCGCAATGCTGACCGTTCGGGCGACACTATCGCCCTCGGGCTGACAATAAAGTGAGAATTTTTCAAAAAATCCTCAGAAGGGTACATTGACAAAAACAGCAAGCGGTCGGCTTCTATTGCAATCGTAAGTCAAGTATTTATATATTGAAAGAAACATTTAAGCAAGTGATAGGCCATTCATGGGTTCGTATGTCATTTGGCTTTCAGCTTTTGTCTCGTCTAACTACCGGCTGAACCAGGCTAGATGACTCTTTTTCTGTAGGCTATATTTAGGTGCTTACGGCGTGCCCTCATTTAAAGGCGCTTTGACAATTTATCATAAGAGTACCAAATGATAGGTTCTAGAGTAGTTGAAATGTTTACGAACTGCTTATGGTGATTAAGCAGTGTCTCAGTATGCGTGGTGCCATCGATTTCGCGATGGACATGAAGAGACCGAAGGCGATCTCTGTTCGGGAAAGCCTTTGACCTCAATAACTGATAAGCAAGTTGAAAAACTTCGTGATATCGTACTCAACAATGGCCGACAATTGCTATAAGGAAGATAGCTGAGGAATTCAAATATACAACAGGGAGATAGCTGAGAAATTCGTGTATATATCAGGGAGATTTTTAAATAATTAATATAAAATAAGTTGATAGAATATACCTTATGGATTAGTTGTAACAGCCTTGACCGATGTGTTTTACGCCAGAAGACTGGCAGCTATGTCCATTAAATTTCCAGCCATTGAACGTGTGTCGGAAAATTTCTAAATTGAACCCTCAGGCGCTAGCAGAAGACCTGGGATTTATTCAGGGAGTGATTGCAGAAGACAAGCCATGGTTATATGCTTACGATATCGAG
Source organism: Dermanyssus gallinae (assembly GCA_003439945.1). NCBI lineage: Eukaryota > Metazoa > Arthropoda > Arachnida > Mesostigmata > Dermanyssidae > Dermanyssus > Dermanyssus gallinae. The sequence continues at coordinate 577,556 of QVRM01006033.1, forward strand.
ATCAAAGCTCAATCGTCTCAGTGGTGCTTCCAAGGAGAGAGCCGATTAAAGAAATTCAGACAGGGAAGATTTAGTACCAAGGCCTTTGGCTGTTTTTTAATAATTAAAGGAATAACGTTTTGTGACTATAGATTAGACATAAAAAAATTGCAGGAGCAACTGAACTGGATTCCAATAAAAAAAACGCGTTTATAAAGAGTTTGGAAGAGTGGAAAGGAAGGTGGCACAAGTGCATTGCAGCGGGCCGGAACAAGGGAACAAAAACACTTTATATATATATATATTTTTTATAAGTATGTACCAGAACATTTCGATCAAATATATATATATATATATATATATATATATATATATATATATATATATATATATATATATATATATATATATATATATATATATATATATATACATACATACGTACATCTATATATAGGGTACATCAAACAGCAGTCATTTTTGTAGCAGCAGCAGAGAACTGTATTTCCCGAACTTCCTGGAAGAACGCCAACAGAGATGACACCGGCTGTGACGGAATAGTTGTTGCCAAGTTTGACGCCGTCTGATGCACGTGTTTTCCTCGGAATTATTGTCGCTGTCGTTGTTTTTTGTGATTGCCGTTGTTGTTGTTGTTGCGGCTGCGGTTGTTGTTACAGCTGTCGTTGTTGCAGTTGCTGCTATGGTTGTTGTTTCCGCTATTGTTATTGTTGCGGGCTGCGGTTGTTGTTACAGCTGTCGTGCTGTCGTTGTTGTTGTTGTTGCATGATTGTCTTGCCTCGGCAAAGTGTAGCTTGCTTGCATCCCTATTGCATCGGCGGCGGCAGCATCAAGAGCAGCATTGTGTCTATGTGCTGTCATTGCCTATCGCCGCCGCGGCCCGATGACGATGATGCCGCGACACACTATAACAAACGAACACCGAGTGGACGCACACGCTTATCTGTGCGACGCGAGAGATAAGCAGTTCATTCGCCCTAGAGAATAGCTGGGCCGTTGTCCCTCTCCCTCCTATCTCTCTCTCTCTCTATCGCGCGCACGCGTGCAGTATTTCCGCCAGATACATTTCCCCTACGGGCTTACTGGCAGCCCCAATGCGGAGCCGCATGCCGTCAATGCCTCAATCAGGACGCTTCAACACCGCAAGAGGAACTTGCCATGAAGAAAAACAGAAATATGAATTTCATTGCCAGAGAGAGAAAGACAGAGAAAGAAAGTGAAAGACAGAGAGAGAGAGAGGAAGGAAACGAGAAGGCAGCTTTAGAGCGCGGACACAGTGAAAGGGTCAAGCCATGCGACAGTGTCTACGAGCACTTATCGATCAATCAACCTGACCAACATCGCATTTAGACGCGTTTGTCTACAACGGACGGTCAGCGACGCCGCTGTGACGTCACAGCCAGAAAGTTAGAGTGAGAGGAAAGCGAAGAGAGGGGGAGAAAGAGTGTGAGGTAACGTCATTACGGCGGGAGGCGGATATGTTTCCGTCAAATCCGCGGTGATCAAGGCAATGACGGGATTGTCCGTCCTCCGTCGGCGATATTCACTCATCACTACGCACGCAGAAGGAATGCCCAACTACTACAGGTGCTGCGTAAACACTTTACTGCCGCTGTGTCCGTATATATATATATATATATATTTTTTTTTTTTAATTATTTAATTAATTGTTTTTTTTTTAATGTTGCAAATGCGTTTGAAAGCATACGCGTTTAAAAGACCTTAATGCCACAAAAACTGTCCAAATGATTTGGAGTGCATTCGGCGAGGACAGCATTTTAAAGACTTCGTGCCAGAATTAATTTGCCAAATCCGCCTCGGCAATTCAAGCATTCTAAATAAGGCGCATTCCAGAAGGCCTATTACCCTTGAGGACAACCGCTTCCGCGAAATTGTTATTTTCCACAAAGAACGGAACGCCGCATGTGAGCTTACCCAGCTGCTAGTTGGCGTGGTTCGACTGGGAAATCTTGCCGAGTCCACCATACTTACAGGAAATTGCACCGTTGAACTGCCTGGAAAATATTACTTCATCAGAAGCTATAGAGTAGAGACACACGTGAAGACATTCCTCCTAACGCAGGAACCAGAATTATTTGCCATAGAAACCGATAGTCGTTTTTCGAAATGGGGAAGGATTATGGCAAATGATGAAGAGTACTTTTTAATTGAATGAACTCCTTTGTTTCTTAGATTTATTTAAAAGTTGAACAATTTAGTTGTTTTCTATATATATATATATATATATATATATATATATATATATATATATATATATATATATATATATATATATATATATGGTGTTCCATCTAAACTGGCGCTAACTCTATTGTCTCTCTTTGAGTTCGTACCTAAATGAAAACAATTAATCATTTGAAGTTTTTTGCGCAAGTTAACAGGGGAACTCCTGACGAAATTTTCGTTCATTAAACTCCCGCTCACCTGACCATTTTTTTCAATTCGGACTCTCAAGCGCAAATACTCCCGTGTCAAAATATTCCTATATAAATCCTTGAGCGCTTTCTTAGTCGAGGCAGTGAGTTAGCCTAGGTTAGCATGTCGAGACTTGCTAGATTCTCGCTCAACCACGTCCTCTACATAGTAATTCAACAAACTAAAATCAGGGCTGTTCGGCAGTCATTCGTCCTTGCCGCAAAACATGGTCATATGATCAGATAGCCACTCCTGTGAAACTGGAAACGGCTGGTTTGAGCGGGAGCGTCATCTTGCTGAAAGACGTATGGCAGTCCATTTATATATATATATATATATATATATATATATATATATATATATATATATATATATATATATATTTATAGTTTCTTTTGTGCACAAGAGAGTCTAGATAGATTCAGCGAAACGGTTCAGTCAGCGGAACGGTTCTAGAACAACCGATACATCTTCCAGGTAGTATCTCTTTAGCGGTTATGCGGTAATACTTTGAAGATAAGTTGTAACAGCAAAAAAGTAACAAAGTGTGACCACTGCTACTCTTTGTGTTGCTGCTAATGTTATCGACAGATACAAATTGTAGTATATTAATCAATTAAAAATAAAGCTTTAAGCCGCCTTGTGTGGGCGATTTATGTACAGGAGCGATAACTAATGCGAACGCTCTTCTTAAAAAGCCGTTTAGTACGTTTGTTTTGTCTTTTAAAAAACGTTTCTCTAAATGAATTGCTGTATACGCATTTTTTTTCAATACAACGCCTAATGTATGCGTAACTGTAATTAGAGCATCTGTAATATATGCTTCCTCGCAGTAATGTTCACATATATATTATTTATACCGGAAATTACACAAGCACAATAAAAGTATATGCGACAAGATAAGGCTTTAGAGACAAGACATTCGAAAAATCCTGAATAGAAATGATCTTGAATGACCAACTGCCTGCTTCGGTTTGGTAGTACGTTAGTACATAGTTACTAATTTTAGACCCATACCTAGTAAACGCTTAAACAATTACGTCTGAACGCCTACACGGCAACACATACCAGGTCGAAGTCGAACGCCCGCCTATTGCCTTATCGTCGAGGTTAAACATTGTCTCGCATTTTACCCGAGGGTTGGACTCACGATATGCTTGTACATGTGTATATAAATATTTATCATACTCATGTGTGTATTTAATTATTATAATCCTGATAATCATATATAGTCTACTCAGAGCGAGCCCTAAGCGAAATCGCTTCAAAGGGGCATGTGTCGTATGGGGGCCGTACCCGATGTACTGCAGGCTTTTAGTGCTTATAGTATAATTAAAGTAGGATATCTTTGTTGCAGAATGTATCTTTGTTGCAGACAAACGGAGATAGAAGGAAAACAGCTGTAGGTATGTATGTTATAGGGTACATGTAGTAAGAACGGAGACCGCTTCAAGGGTCTATTTGGCCGTGCGCCAGGCAAAATGTTGTTTACGTGCACTGTGCGCACAAAGGTCTTAGGGGTTTACCGATAGACAGCACCTTGAAGCGTTTTATTCAATGTTAAAAGTAACAAAAAAGAATCACCACTCATCTCCCTTACTGCTTCTTAGTTGTATTACACACACGTATATATATATACAGGGTGTGACTAAAAGATTTTTAGAGCGATGCATGGAATTGTAGAGCTCGTTAAAGCAAATCTTTTTTCCAATGGAACATGGTCTCTGAGAAGTCTTGTTTCGGAGTGAGAGTGAAATTACTACAATTTATGACACTGCCGTTTTTGCCCGACATAGGAGCACAAAATGTGCGAGACAACCAGTCTTCCTAGACACAAACTAAGCACACCTTCGTGTTCGCGATAAAATTCTGCTCCATCTGAAGAATATACAAGGCCGGTCAGAAGACGCGACATGGTCGCTTAGAAGAGAATTCGCCAAAAATGAAGTTCTTTATTAGCGTTCACGCCAAATACTTTAAAATCATAACCCTTCAACCACCCACAGCGCTCCTAGTTTGTAAAGATAAATCTTAAAAGTGTATCTTAAATACACTTTTAAGATTAGTGTAAAAGAACAGCACTAATCTTCTATAATGTTGCCGACAGTGTTGTAATGACATTAAGATGGTCCTTAAGACACTTTGCGGCTTTGGGGGCATACGATATTTAAACGCTCCTTGCAAAACGGCTTTAGTCAAACAGCCAGACTTTTCCTACTCTGAGGAGTCTGCCGCGCAGTCGGCTTTTGAAAAGAAAGAAACGTCTGTTCCTATAAGCGTCTTCTTCTTCGTTATAAACTCGGCTGCTAATTAAATCACCGTCTGCTTCTGGGAAATCATCGTGAGACGAACATATTTTTTTGTCTTTGCGCCACCCTCGGTCATAGCGGTTGTCGATTTCCCTTTGGAGGCATAGCAACGTGGGGAATTTGCAGGCGTGCTCAATAGAGTCTGGAATTTATCTCTGCTTGGTGGAACATTTTACTTGTGGTGAATGTTTGGGGCTGCTTTGTTGCATTAGGCTGTGTTCCATCTAGGTCTTTCTGTTCTCAGCCTCATATGCACGCGGGCATAACGATGAAACGACGTGTGGGGACCCTTACAGTTTGCACTCATCGATGCGTTGTGACACTCAGCTGCAAGGTGACCGGCTCCACCACATTTGTGCAGACTATTTAATTTCTACAGTTGGTTGCTCTATGTGGAGCGGCGGAAACCCTGGGTTTTAAATGATTGGGTAGTGTGTTCCTGACGGATACGTTAGAAGTAGTAAAAAACGTATGTAGGTATGTGAAAAGTAAAGTACTTGAGTCAAGGTCGTCGAGGTTGTCGAGCTCGGTAATCTGGTGCATTCGCGTGCGCCTCGCGACCGAAGGGACACATAGGTGCACGGGTTTTGCCCCACCGTTGCACATTGGTATTTACGGCTCTGTCTCACGAAGCAATGCGAAAACAGTTCCATGGACGTTAACTGTTGGCTGAGGGTCAGCTCGAAAAGTTAGAGTCAGGGCTTTCAACCATAGATCGTAATTCATCGTAAATTTACTATTCTTTAAAAAATCCTCGAGAAAAAAGACTTGTTCGATATCGGCCGATAAAGGGGTCAGCTCTGGATCACGTCCATTTGCAGAGAAGCACAACATTAGGGGCTTTCAGCCCCGGCGGTAAGCTTCCTGTTCCAGACTCTTAGATGGATATACCAAAAATGTATAGATTGAGCCCCTGGGAACTTTTCTACAAGCACAACTAAGGTACGTAGAATAACCGTTAACTGGGCGCTACATATCTGGAGTATCTGTTGAGCGTAATGAACATGTGTCACTTTTCGGATGAGGGAGGCTTGAGGGGGCGTTTTCGCTAGTCAAGCGGGGTTTCCGTTTTGCCATAATGCTTCAAATCTAATGAAGTAAATTGTCATTAAATGCAACCATTATTGCGTTGGGGCCTGAAATTACGTCATAATAATTACCCTTTTGGTTTGACGGAACCGTATATATTTGGTTCCCCTACCACAAATATCATTAACAGATCTCTATATTTTAATTCGGGCTTACTCTTTAACTCTTCAAATACGTAATTGGAATACGGTTCTTGGGCAAGTTTAGTTCCATTCCTATAGAGCAGAACAATCTGTAATAAATGCGCTTGATGAGTAATTCTTCTTTGAGGTAGTCAACAACTGGTCTTAATTCTCGACGGAACTACCGTCGAGAATCAGGCAGAGCTCATTTGTTCTTCCCTAACTACGCGCATCTTTATCGAGAAGCAAACATCGTAAAATTTAAATGGGTTTTTATTAAAACTGTATGTAGTATTCGTCCAGTAAATCAAAGATATCCCTTCGGGCCATAGATTCGACGCTCGGGAGGGTCTTAAAACTAGACGCGTGCTCCGACAATGTTGATCCTCTACCGGTAAAAGTGATGCAAACTTGATTATGGCCAGAAAAGGCCGTACTTATCACAACATGACATATCTGCAAGTACTAGTTGCAACTTGTGTTATAAAGCCAGGAGCCAGAGGTTAGAGGTATTGCTTCTCAAGTTCAGTCGCGTGATCAAGTCAGCAATCTGGAGAAGGCCGTCGTCCGTATCGAAACGAGCAATATTCAAGGTAAAGTTCGTCCTCTAGATTCAGTCTAGTTTTCGTGTCACTTATAAGCAAACTACGTAATCATCCAATGGGTGCCATGTCGTCAAGAAGACAGGGCCGAGTAGGTCAGTCCGCGTTGCCCGTATTTTTACAAGATAGCACCCGGGGGCAAGGAATACGTACAAGTTATAGGTTTCCATTGTCACTACACTTTGTTGCACTAGATTCGAGTGGAAGTGCAGAGTGTAGATAGCGACACTACCGCCGCCAACACCCTCAAGTTTGGAATAGGAAATGCAATTAAAATATTTAACTGAATACATAGTTGGATCATGTTCGTCGTATTACAACTCGCTTACAACTGCCACTAAGGCTAACCGCACTTTCCTCAAGAAGGAAACGCTTTTTGTGGTCATTTTGATAATCGTTTAGTCTCCTGTAGTCTTTGGAATTCACCTGAGAGTTGAAAGATTAGAATATATTTTACAGTTAGGGGATGATAAACCTACGTTCACAACTCTTATATATAATGAGACAAAGCTATTGAGCCAACTGTCTGAAGCACCCAGCCACCTTCGAGCACACGCTTTGTAACGTAGGAATGGAGCCGAAAAGACGGTTACCGGCGGGCTTCTTTTTAATTTTGGTTTCTGAGCCAGGTTTCGGCATCAGCGGTGGGCTTGGAAGGTTGAGCTTGACCTCAAAGCCCCAGGAGGTAAAACAATTACTCTTCTCACTGCCGCTGCACACAACTTGGGTGCATCCTCTCTACTAAACCTCGAAGCGACTAATGTATTAGCTAAGGACAGAATAGAAGAATCCGACAAGCTATTCACCTTGCAACCTCACAGACCCAGAGGGGGTGCTGTTGTGAGAAACAAAAAATGCCTAGCATTCAGACACCATATGGCCTGACTGGCATATGGGACGCTTGCACGCGACCTGATCGCTGTACCTCACTGTCAAATAACCGAATCTTTGGCACCTGAAACACATCGCCGAGCTAGGTGGTAACACGGACAACAGCACTACTAAAGATGTACCCATCCGGGTTTTATCTCTTGGTTATGTTGTTTTTAGTTTTGTACGTTGTGGCAGTAAAACAGAAAAACGACTTTCGATTTTGAAATTTACGCAAAACTGGAAAAATGATATTCGATTTTGAAATTGACACCTCACATGAGCAAAGCAACATTGACGAACCAGATTGAATTGACGTACACGCAAATCAACAAGTTTTTTAGGACAGAGAAAGATCACGACCGTCTCGTTCAAGTGTGCAAATTCAACTGAAGTGAAGATGACTAGGCGTACTTTTGCCTGCGGTGTCGCCCAATGGCAAAGAATGACCAGTAAGAAATAAAACTTCAACATAACCGGGGTACTTACAATTTTATTTATATAAATTGATCTTTATGTTGTCGTGCTTGTACATATTAATTAATGTACTAAATATCCCTCCCAACAAGGTACAGCTTGTAAAGCAAGCGCGATTAACGATCGATAGGTTCATAAATTGGTTACAAGCAAATGCTATCAGAAGTATTATTGTGTTTTTCATAGTTTTGAAGCAATTGAGCATCGTGGGAGGTGGTCTAAATCAGCTAGCGTTCGCTCTCGTTGTTTCCATCCTCGGAAGTCCGTGTAATAGAAGTAGTTGTAATGCTTTGCTACGAGCATCGTTAATAGTATTGCTACTTGTATAGCAGAATACTCGGGATAGCAGTTATAAACATGAAGTGCCCCCATAGGCACCTTTCTTGATGATGAGACGATTCGCATAGCAGTAGGCCTACGCCTAGGGGCAGACCTAGTGACCCCTCATCGGTGTCAATGCGGTCACGCCGTCGATAAACTAGGACATCACGGACTATCGTGCATCATCAGCGCAGGACGACGCTCGAGACATGCCGCTATCAATGAGATCTTTAGCAGAGCCCTTAGGTCGTGCGGTCGTCCGTGCATCCTTGAACCCCCAGGCCTCTGCGCGGAAGACGGCAGACGTCCAGGCGGGATGACACTTACACCATTCGAGCGAGGCAAAATGCTGGTTTGGGACGCAACCGTTACCGACTCCTTAGACCCTTCTATGGTCGGTGGCGGCGCATCCGAAGCTGGTTATGCAGCCCACCTTGCGGAGACTAGCAAGTTGAGAAAATACTCATCAATCGGGTATCCCCATGAATTCTGCCCTCTCGCGTTTGAAACCCTGTGTGCTCCTGGCGTTCGGACCAAGCAGCTGATCCGCAAAGTCGGCACCTTGTTAAACCTGTCATCCGGTGATAACAGGTCGTCGTTTTTTTTTTCAAACAACGTCTGGATCTTGATATACAAGTGGAAACGCTGCCTCCGTTCGGGGCACACTTCTGAGGTGAAGTCGGCCTGACCTCATCGAAACGGACACGTGACAGCCACAATACGCGCCCACTAGGCATATTGGCTTAGCTAATCCATCGTGATACGTGTAACATATACATAATGTATTATATTGAAACTAAACTGCGCTATATATATATATATATATATACATATATTCGTAGAGTGCAGATAGCGTCGAGTAATATATATATATATATATATATATATATATATATATATAATTAGCTTGCAGGCCTGAAAGTTAGCTGGACGTATTGAAGAAAAATTGATGACTAAAGACGATGGCTAGAGGCACCTGCCCCACAAATGTGTCTTGGCACCCCGCATTTCGCAAAGCAACACAGGCCGTCATAACGAGTGGACAGCTCACACTAAAAAGTATTTTCGACGCTACTATAGCATGCGCTCCTAACCTTTGCAGAAACGCGAATGATCGATATCGCGTTGGATAGGACAAAAGAGCAAGCTTTAAAAAAGTTAAATTTGGAGATGCGATGGCAACCAACCGTTTAGTAAAATAATTGCGTATATATATATTAAAACTCTGCCGCATGCCTCCGACTTGCTTAAGAAAAAGTTTCGTGCAGAGTCCAATCTTGGTTGGTCGCACATGGTTTATTTGCTAGATACTTATGCAATTAGGAGTGGCGTTATAATTATATATATATATATATATATCTACATAATTATGTTCTCTCACGTTCGAAACTTTGGGTGCTGCTGTCGTTCGGACCAGGCAAAGTCGAAACTTTGTTAAATTTGCCATCCGGTGATAGCAGATCGCCTCCCTTCTTTAAACAACGTCTGATTTTGACATCAAACGAGGAAACGTCGTCTCCGTTTGAGACACGCTTTTGAAGCCGTTTTAGTCTGACCTTAACATACTACACGTGATAGTCACCATACACGCTCGCTAGGCAAATCGGCATCGCTAGTCCTCCTATATATATATATATATATATATATATATATATGAGTTTTATTTAACATTGTGGACTGTCTCTTGAATCAGATGCGCTTGCTGTGTAGTATGTCATACACGATGGCTACTACCTAATTGCACAACAGTTTAGTTTAGCAGGGTGTTTCCCCATGATTCCCTACAATCAATGCCACTTCCCTAGCCTACGTTTGGTTTCATTTATCTCTTGCCATAGTGGTTTATCGCCGAAACCCAATGTCTCGGCTAGGGACACTGTTCAGCACTATATGTTCTATGGATTTTTCTTCGATATCACACGCCCTACACCGAACGCTCTCAATTTCCGAGTATCTGGCCGCCAGCAGTCGGGTGTTTAGCATACCGGCCTACAGTCAGCGAACGGCCCAGACGCTTGCGAGTTCGAATATATAATATCTTTTCGGCCGTATTCCTTTTTTGTTGCCTGTACAACTGCCAGGATGTCTTTATCTCTATATCCTCTCTTCATCTTTCTTCGGCTGTTTTATCAACTAATTTTTTTTTGTTGTTTTTCACAACCTTGGTTATCTGTTTAATTGTTATCACCTCGTGTTCTTCAAAATCCATCGTATTGCACTTAAATTTGCGTTCACTGAACTTTAGCCGTCTGTCCCATTTGCTTTTATTTTTCTCGGTCAGTTTGTTTTTTAGACGGCTTACATACGATAGTTTTGCTTGTGCTTCCCTAGCCCAGAAGCTGGAGACTCCGAATTCCCCTTAGATAGATCCCCTGTGCTGCACATGTATGCCTACATTACATTGCATGCCGGCCAACTGCACGTTGTGTTGTGTCCAGTCTGTTGATCTTGTTTGCGTCTAAACTCGCAATAGCGTTAGCGTATGTCACCGTTGGCACAAACATGCTTTTCCAAAGCGTTTTAGTCGCCATGAGTCTGTTGCAACTCCACAAAGCCTTCTTTCTTACAATCTTTTGTCCATTTTCAGCTCGTTCTTTTCTTATTGCATGCTCGTCTTATTAAAAATATCTTGACTGTTAGTCTATTACAACTCCCAAGTATTTGTATGCGTTTTTATATTCGATTTCTTTTCTCAGTATCTTTAGGGGCATCTCTCTGATATCCCCAAAAAATATTACATTTGCACATTTCTTTTTGTGAAATTTCAGTCCAATATTTTCCGCCGTTTCTCTGCATATTGTTAACATTTTTTGCATTTGGTCAACACCTTCCGCTAAAATCACCATGTCGTCTGCAAACAGCAGGACAGTACGAGACAAAGGGATTGCGTCAACTGTCTGGAACACCCAGCCAGCTTCGAGCCCACTGCGATTTGCAACTTAAGAATGGAGCCGAAATGTCGAAACGAAGATTACCGGCGGGTTTCTTCTTAATTTTGGTTTTTGAGCCAGGTTTCGTGATCAGCGGTGGGCTTGGAAGGTTGAGCTTGACCTCAAAGCCCGAGGAGGTAAAACGACCACTCTTCTCACTGCCGCTGCATGCGACTTGGGTGCATCCTCTTTACTAAACCTCGAAGGGACTAATGTATTTGTTGAGGACAGAGTAGGAGAACCCGGCAAGCTCTTCACCTTGTAACCTCACAGGCCCATAGGAAGTGCTGTTGTGAGAAAGAAAGATGCCTAGCATTCGGGCGCCATATGGCCTGACTGGCAAATTATGCATTTGCACGCGACCTGATCGCTGTACCTCCCTGTCAAATAGCCGAATTTTTGGCACTTGAAACACATCGCCGAGCTAGGTGGTAACACGGAAAACAGCATTACTGGAGATGTACCCATCCCGGTTTCATCTCTTGGTTATGTTATTTTAAGCGAACGCCACTCGGTTAGTTTTTTCTATTTTCGATATCACTACATGGAATAGAATGTTTGCACTTCTTTTAAAGTTTTCAAGGATAACTTTAGTTGTCAACTTAACATGAATAGTTCTTGTTTACAACAACAGTTCGATGTTGACCACCTCACGGTTAAGTAGCCGGAGCAGTACCGCTGGTCGTGCTTTACGTCCAGAAATGCTTTGCTACGATCATCGTTAATAGCATTCCTACTTGTATAGAAGAATACTGGGGATTGCAGTTATGTACATGAATCTGAAGAATTCAACAGCGGCAGTATCTTGATTATTTAAATGCCCTTAACTTGGGCAGGTGCTCCAAATTGTCAGGGTCAATTGGCTATTACGTAAGAAATTCCAGAGTGAGGAAAATGTTCGGGAAGTATATCAATAACGACTGTCTAAAACGGCGTCTAGCAGAGAAAGCCAAGTAATGCTATGCCGATATATATATATATATATATATATATGTATATATATATATATATATATATATATATAGGGCGAGCACTGCTGAGTGTGCAAACGTATTGTAAATTATTAATAAATCATCTCAATATTTTCTATATATATATATATATTTATATATATATATATATATATATATATTTCTTAAGGTTTATAGATGTAAACTAAAAATTAGCTTGCAGGCCTGAAAGTTAGCTGGAGATATCGAAGAAAAATTTACGACTAAAGACAACGGCTAGAGGCACCTGCCCTACAAATGCGTCTTGGCACCCCGCATTTCGCAAAGCAACACAGGCCGTCATGACGAGTGGACAGCTCACACTAAAAATGATTTTCGACACATGCGCTCTTAGCCTCTGCAGAAACACAAAGAATCAATATCGCGTTAGGTATGGCAAAAAAGCAAATTCAAAAAAAGTTCAATTCGGAAATGTAATGGAAACCAACCATTCAGTAAAATAATTGAATATATAGAGTATTAAAACTCTGCCGCAGGCCTACGACTTGCTTACGATAAAGTTTCTTACGATAAAAACAGAGTCCAATCGTGGTTGGGTGGACATGGCTTATTCTCTAGATACTTTTGCAATCAGGAGTAGTATATATATATGTATATATATCCGGTTATAGCAGATCGCCTTCTTTCTTTAAACAACGTTTGGATCTTGACATACAACGTGGAAACGTCGTTTCCGTTCGGGCACGCTTCTAAAATTATTTTAGTCTGACCTGAACAAAACATATTACACGTGATAGTCAGCACACACGCCCGCTAGGCACATCGGCTTCGCTAATCCTTCGTTACACCTGGAACGAATATGTAATCTGTTTTGCTGAATATAAATATGCTAAGATGTATATATATATATTCGCAACTACTCAATAAACATTGTCAATAATTTACACAAATAAGCTACTGTTCGCAGAAGCACACACGGATAATGTTGTATCAGATAGGTTAGCGATGTATACGCATAGGGGCTAATGAAGTTTAAGCAACCAGGCGAATGTAAAATTGGAATCAATATTGCCTTTAAATAGATCTTTTAAACAAACTGATAACCCTGAATGTCTATGTTCCTGGGGCAAATGGGGCGTAGCACCATTTGCACGAGTGCTTATAATAGAGAAAAAATCATGAAATCTACTTGTAAAATATTTGACCATATGACATGACTTTGTTATGCTATCGTGTATGAGAATAGATTCTCGACGTCACGCGCGGGTGTCCCGTGGGTACGTGGGAAATGCCCATTATACAACACCACCGTACCTTTTTGTATATTATTAAGTGTAAATAAACACGTGTAGTTATACTACATTTGTGTATTTACACTTATTTTATTGCTAGTACTAATTAATATATGCAGTGATTATCGTTTCCATTGGTCAAATACTTTTAGAATGCATCGTTATTCTGCAGTACTGGTTATTCTCAGCCAATGTGGAACCGAGAGCCATTATTTTCCTAATGCAATAATACGTTTATTGCACAAATAACAAACAATAAAAAAAATATTTGTTATGATTGTATTGCAAGGTTTATCTCCACCATAAAGCCAACTAGGGAGCAATCCGTTTTTCCACACATAGGCACCTTTGCAATGTGATGATACTCATGAACGGCAAAGCGGTCCTGCTAAGTCCCTTCCATGCGTCGTTGGTCATTGCACTCGTATCATAAAATTCAGGGTCGATTCATGCCACCTACCGCTCTCATAAGCTAATGAACTTAGGTAAGCTGGAGTAGTTGGAAGGTCGAAACGTCGTTTAAGATCTTCCATAATTAGCGACGTGCCACCTAGGAAGTAAACTAATCTGTTTTTTGTTGAGCGGTGCAGCCCCATGACACGTTTGAGAAATGCTGGCTTTATACGATTGAGCATCTCAAGGATGGATCGGGGACTCCCAGATTACTTGAGTTCCGTATGCAGCAACAGGTGCAACTTGAATCTCGAACAAGGCCACTACTGACTGTAGCGATAGCTTCGATGGCGTCTGCACATGCCACACTCGCAACCAAGGCTCACCCGACCCTGTCCTTACTGTGCTCTGTGAAGCATCGGCCGTTAGTAGGTAGTACCACCCCAAGTATTTAAAGCTATTCACATACTCAAGGGCCGTTGGCCGTCCGAAGTGGGTCGGATTCGTCTAGTCGTCCTCCTCGGCGGAATTTCATAGCTTCAGTTTTACCAAGGTTGATTCTTAGGCCGGTGTCTTGTACGTACACGGAGAGTCTTGTCAATGCCTGTTGGCTATGAAAACAACTTCTTCCGAAAATGACAAGGTCATCTGCATACAGCAAAGTTTTAACGCGAGAAGTTGATTCTTGGATTCGAGGCGGCAAGTCATTCAGCAGCAGGGAGAACAGCAGAGGGTTCAGATTGTCGCCCTGCGCGACACCGGTCGTTTGGGCGAACGGGGGGGCTCGGACACCCCGTGATCGACACTCATTGAGCTTTCCTGAGGCATAGCCTTGATTAGCCGGAGCATGTTGAGCGGGACTCCGCACTCAGCGAACTTTACCAGGATCTTGTCTGGAGGCGCCGTGTCGAACGCAGATTCGAAATCGACGTATACTGCGTAGAGTACCCGTTTCGGCCGGTTGATGGCGCTGCGCACTTCACTTAGTAATAGGTTTTTGCAATGATCTCTGAACTGTTCTATGAAGTTTCGGTAGGTTCAAATTCCAAATAACATGCGCCATGTTTGGGCACGTATATGAACATAGTATCAATGATTCACATCGTATAATTGGCTTATGACTGTTCATGCTGGACTCCACAACGAAGGCATTTGCAATCCTCTCTGGATTCATGAAACCCAGTAGACCGACACAACGAAAATATTTAGAAAAAGAACGCCCTATCAGATGCCCAGTGCGGTTTCCGGAAAGGCAGATTCACACTGGGGGCTCTAAAGAAGGTTCTGCAACATGTGGGTGAGGCTAAGGAGAAAAGAAGGTTCCTGGCCGCAGTGGCCAAATCAACGGCGCTATACGCAGCCCCAGTCTGGGGGGACATGGCACTGCGGACGGCGAAACAAAGGGGTGCACTAAGGTCGTCCCAACGAGCGCTGGCATTCAGGGTCAGCAGGGCGTATCGGACGATCTCGACTGAAGCTCTCCTGGTCCAAGTCAAGTTGCTGCCATGAGACCTCCTAGTGGTTGAAAAAAGTAAAATGTATCTAGATGACAATCTGGATCTCACCAGGTTCAGGAGTGCTACATTATCGGCCTGGCACTAAAAGTCTGATACTGGACCTCAGTGTATAATACGACCACCGACACGGGGAACTTGCCTAGTGGACGACTCAGGTTCTGACCGGACACGGCCAATTCCAGAGTTACGTGTCAAGGATTACGAAGGCCATCAGCGGTACTTGCGTATTGATGGGGCGGCGGACACCGTGGCGCATACTATTCTGCGGTGTGATGCACTCAGGGAAGCAGGACCAGCCGCTGTGACAGGCTGGCCTGTCAGGGAGGTGGTCGCCCACATGATGACTTTGGCGGAGGGATGGAGGGAAGCGACGAAATTGTTCGACGCCGTTTTGATACCCAAGAGAGTCGAGAAAATCGCCAGGCGGGAAATGCTTGAGAAAGTATCTTGAGGGAATGGTCGAGACGAGAAGCCGAGGGAGGGGAACAGTCGAGATAAGTAAATAAAGTGTCGATGATTTCAGTTAAATCATGTGTCTAACTTGCCGCAACGTTTGAATTAAACCAACCGCATTAGTGTACAAGAAGTAATTAAGCATAAGAATGTGCAGTCGTGTTGATGTGATGACCAAGGCAAGTCGTCGAAGGATCACGAAATAAGGTCACCATCGCCGTGGCTGTTTAGACCTACCGGTTCTCATGCACATACAGGCCCGATACTTTCGTGTTCCGTTAAGTGTTACCAATGCCGAAAGTACCCTTTGTGGCGAGTGGCCTGATTGACCTTGTACGTAGTATCGACGATAACTATCACGCGCACGAATGCGCGTTCATGCAGGTTTCGAAGAAACGCAAAAGAATGCGAGTGCCGTAGTGAATTACTAACAACAGTACTACAAGTACAGTTCATCAGCGGTATCAAGGACGACCACGTGAAGGATCAGATCTTGTACAAGACAGAGGTTTTCAAAACCTCGACGATACAGTCAAAGGGGCAGGGTCAGTGTTCGTGCAAAAAGAAGCATTAGCGGTAAACAAGGTAATTACTATTACACAGCAGCGGGGTGCTAAGCTGCCATGTATGCAGCAACCGCAAGTAGTTTAGGCAGTAAGGACAGTAGAGCTCCGGCTCACGCTAATCGTGGCCGCCGCGCTGCCGGGTTACTGCTATTGCTGTGGGAAAGCCTGATCACAAAGCTGACAGGCGCCCACATATTAACACGACGTGCAATTTGTGCAGGAAGATCCGGAAATCTAAAGGTCGTCTGTTAGCAAAAGCAACCCAATGGTAATCTACGGGGTTCACTTTACAGCTCAAAGAACAGAGCGTTTGCCCTACAAGTTTCAGCGACATTAAAGAAAACCACAGGTATGAAATTTGCAAGGTCAGTATATATAGTCCGAACAGTGAGATTCGACGTCGACAAGGTACTCGTGACGGTTGAGATTTAGGATGCTGATGCTACAATGGAAATGGATAGCGGCTGTGGAGCCACTGTAATGCCACTCCTCGTTTCTATGCGGTTTTGCCAAAATGCATACACCATAAGCCATGAGACCTCCTAGTGGTTGAAAAAAGTAAAATGTATCTAGATGACAATCTGGATCTCACCAGGTTCAGGAGTGCTACATTATCGGCCTGGCACTAAAAGTCTGATACTGGACCTCAGTGTATAATACGACCACCGACACGGGGAACTTGCCTAGTGGACGACTCAGGTTCTGACCGGACACGGCCAATTCCAGAGTTACGTGTCAAGGATTACGAAGGCCATCAGCGGTACTTGCGTATTGATGGGGCGGCGGACACCGTGGCGCATACTATTCTGCGGTGTGATGCACTCAGGGAAGCAGGACCAGCCGCTGTGACAGGCTGGCCTGTCAGGGAGGTGGTCGCCCACATGATGACTTTGGCGGAGGGATGGAGGGAAGCGACGAAATTGTTCGACGCCGTTTTGATACCCAAGAGAGTCGAGAAAATCGCCAGGCGGGAAATGCTTGAGAAAGTATCTTGAGGGAATGGTCGAGACGAGAAGCCGAGGGAGGGGAACAGTCGAGATAAGTAAATAAAGTGTCGATGATTTCAGTTAAATCATGTGTCTAACTTGCCGCAACGTTTGAATTAAACCAACCGCATTAGTGTACAAGAAGTAATTAAGCATAAGAATGTGCAGTCGTGTTGATGTGATGACCAAGGCAAGTCGTCGAAGGATCACGAAATAAGGTCACCATCGCCGTGGCTGTTTAGACCTACCGGTTCTCATGCACATACAGGCCCGATACTTTCGTGTTCCGTTAAGTGTTACCAATGCCGAAAGTACCCTTTGTGGCGAGTGGCCTGATTGACCTTGTACGTAGTATCGACGATAACTATCACGCGCACGAATGCGCGTTCATGCAGGTTTCGAAGAAACGCAAAAGAATGCGAGTGCCGTAGTGAATTACTAACAACAGTACTACAAGTACAGTTCATCAGTGGTATCAAGGACGACCACGTGAAGGATCAGATCTTGTACAAGACAGAGGTTTTCAAAACCTCGACGATACAGTCAAAGGGGCAGGGTCAGTGTTCGTGCAAAAAGAAGCATTAGCGGTAAACAAGGTAATTACTATTACACAGCAGCGGGGTGCTAAGCTGCCATGTATGCAGCAACCGCAAGTAGTTTAGGCAGTAAGGACAGTAGAGCTCCGGCTCACGCTAATCGTGGCCGCCGCGCTGCCGGGTTACTGCTATTGCTGTGGAAAGCCTGATCACAAAGCTGACAGGCGCCCACATATTAACACGACGTGCAATTTGTGCAGGAAGATCCGGAAATCTAAAGGTCGTCTGTTAGCAAAAGCAACCCAATGGTAATCTACGGGGTTCACTTTACAGCTCAAAGAACAGAGCGTTTGCCCTACAAGTTTCAGCGACATTAAAGAAAACCACAGGTATGAAATTTGCAAGGTCAGTATATATAGTCCGAACAGTGACAAGGTACTCGTGACGGTTGAGATTTAGGATGCTGATGCTACAATGGAAATGGATAGCGGCTGTGGAGCCACTGTAATGCCACTCCTCGTTTCTATGCGGTTTTGCCAAAATGCATACACCATAAGCCAGACAT
>QVRM01006034.1:0-34768 GCA_003439945.1 Dermanyssus gallinae
ACTCGAAACTCCTTTTTCTCAATTTTTCAAAATCACGCCGATAATTGCACAAGGGAAAAGCGATTCTCAAACGAAATCGCAACGGCCAATCACCATAATATTTTGACTGCTAGCATTCGAAAAGTTGCCGTTCCAATAGCGGTGAAAACGCGAAAAAATTTGAATTCTGAAAAGCTCATTTTAAGAACTTGTAGAACTATGTATGTGGTTTGTACGGTAACATGGCTGTTGCAACATGCATATATATTTATTATGTTGAAAACTCGTAGACGTGGCTATATTTGGGTGTGTTTGTATTCTAGGTGACGATCTATTTGTGAGCATTGAGTTATTTTGGTGTGTTATACATTTGTGTTCCCGGAATGGTGGTCAGATCAATTTACTGAAGGTCTAGGCTGAGTAATGAATTTGCTGTCGTATTGCTTAATGGTTTGTCTAGTATTTTAATTGTTTGTTGTTGTACGACTAGGACAACTGTTTAATAGTTTAATAAAGTGATTGGCAGCGCGTCTTTTTATAGTTTTAGTTTTTGTATTTACTAAATTAAAAGTGCTATGTTGGCATGCTTTGGTATAAATATCGGTGACCTATCTTGTCTCCCTTGTATCTCATGTCCAGCATGCGCCTGTTCTGTAAAAAAATAAGAGATCGCTGGTCTGCATATTAGTAATAAAAGTTCTGCAAGCCTTTACACTGTGCTTAAGTGTCGCTGCAGTGACGCTACTGTTGATACCGCAGAAATCTTATGGCTTTCTTCTTATATTAGTTTGCCTAAGTTGCTGAGGAGTGAGATTAATGTAAAGTTATAATGTGTCTTGTGCTTCTGTTTATATATATAGTACAATTCGATATTTTAAGTGTTCTGGAAAAGGACTGTGCGTAAATACTAGATTTGCCACTTCCAGACGATACACATGAAGGATGCCCACCTTTTCTTAACTATTGTTGGTCATTGTGTTCCTCTCCAGGTTATTTGTCTCTGCTAACTTGTGTTATTGCTTCTTCATATGTTCTGCCGGTGGCCCTTATCGAAGAGGCTCTCGAAATCTATAGGTTGAAGGTTTTTGTCATCTTGTGTCGACCCACTCGATAGGCTGAGAATTTCACCAGCTGTGGCGAAGTGCATGTTAACAAAATGCACTTTTCCTTCAGGACAGTTAAATTTGCGCAAGTCTACTGTTTTTGGTCAGTACGCCGAGTACCCCTTATGTATTTGTTGATTTCACCTAGTGTTTTATCGCCGACAAACTCAGTGGCATAGAAATTGTCGTTGGCCTTTTGAGTTGTGAATTTATTTGATTTTTTAGTATTCTATGTTGTCTGGTAAGGTTAGGTCCAGTCCTTTTTAAACAATTCTGTTTTTGGAAAGCTGTTCGTAACTGTTATATAGTGTCTCTTGCACGTGTAGAGATTCGTGTGGTTCGCGTATGTTTGGAGTGTTGTTAGGATGCTGCCGTCTCTGTCTATTGTTTTGAATTTGTGCGTCGTACCTTCGCAAATGTATTGCCTTCGGTGTTATTATAGATGTTTTCGTCAATGTATGTGTTCGTGTGCTTGTTTGTGTCTCTCTCTATAGTTAGGGTGATGGCATCGTGGTCTGATATTTACATGGAGAACTCGGTTCGACTTCTGGTATGCCAATAATCCTAATGTGTTGAAGGCGAATATGCGCTCTACGATGGTGACACATCTAGGAACTAGCCATGAATCACCTGGTCTATTGCAATTAATTGCATGACGGTTTTACTACTTTGGCTGGGCTGGGATATTGAGCAACACAGAAGCACACAGGCTGTTTTGCTCTATCATAAGTACCGTAGCGTCATTGGCGTCTTCTAATGTTGCTGTCAATGTATCAATCAACTCCACGGTTTTGAATATTTTGCCGCAGGGGTTGCAAATCTGTTCGAATAGTGCTAATCTGTTGGTCGGCTATCGCAGCTAGCTCTTTGTTTAATGCTAGCTGCATTTTAGGCTTAGCAGTTATTGCCGTATTGATTTGGCTACGCTTGTTCGGCAGTGTACTAGAAGTGGCTTCTTAAACAAGCGATTTGGCCGTGCCTCGGCAAACTTTACACGTCCACTTGCCAGGAGGTGGCAGTATGACCCTCCGACTCGCCCCAGCATTCGGGTATACAGTGGTCTTAGCAATATTGCAGACTAGAACATTGTCATGGATGGTATTTTTCGTACAGCACAGTTTACACACCGACACGATTTTAGCGTCAATATCTCTACTACAGTTGTTAGACAGAGAGAAATTTGGCCTGTTTCTCGAGACGTCGCTGCGAGTACAGCCTGTCCCCGACACATGCGAGTGAGCGAATCCTCTAATAGTTCAGAGATTTCACTGGCAAGCATTCAGTGAGATGAGGTAGTTTTTAACGCGTTCTGTAGCCGGGTATAACTTATTTTTTCGGTGAAGCGTTGCCACTGTTTGGGGACAAAAGGCTGAGAGAGTGCGTAAAGTGGCGGAGAGAACCGCGAGTTCAAGCCCCGGCCTTGCTGGAGGTTTCTGTTGGACGTGACTGTTCATAGCTTCTGCTGCTACATTCCTCAGCTGGAGAAAGCCCATTTAACTGTGAGCAACGAGAACGCGATGGACAATGTGTGCAATTTTGCCTATTACAAGCAGTATTTAGTTAAATTATAGTATATATATATTGGACGGATTGAGGCGGGTGGCTTGAAGAGGCACTTCCACCGAAGCAATTTCCCCCGGTTTAGAAGAGGCCGAGGCACCCGTGATGCTAATCCATGTTTCTCCAGTCAGAAATCCGAGCGAGCTGTGGCACAACCCAAAGGTCATCTCTATGCAGTCTTTATTGACTTGCGTCAAGGCCTTTGACAAAGCCCCTCGCCATCTGCTGGTGAAGCTTCCAACGAGCAGGAGTGGGTGGCTCTCTCCTGAGTGTAATAGCAAGTTTCTTTGAGGAGGACACCTTGTTGGTAGACGGTGAGCAGGGTGTATTAGAGATTAAGCAAAATGTGGGACTCCGCAAGGAGACCCGCTAAGCTGCGTCTCGTTTACACTTCTCCTTGCTGACCTCGTCGGTTACGACTCCGACAGGAAGTACCAAAAAGCCAGTAGTGGTAATGTATGCAGATGATATCGTGGCGCTCATCGCGATTTAGGGTGCCATCAAGCGCAATTACCTCTATGATAGAGGCGTTCCTTGTCTCGAAGGGACTTGAGATAAACACCAGGAAGACCAAAGCCATGAATTCAGGCGTGGAGGTCGATTGGCTGGCAGAGGACGTATTCGGTTTGCTGCGGCCAACCATTGGAGTTTGTTAACCCATTCCAGTATTTTGTGCCTTCAGGGTTCATTAAAGGGGAACGACGTTCACAGCGCATGTAAACGAAACAGTACGGAAGGCACTTGTCTCTCTTTACGGGGAAGTAGGCAGTCCGAAGACTGTCCGTTCTCCTCAGCAGTAATGCTCTTCATGCTTAAGATTGTTCCGGGGCTGATGTACGGTCTTGACGGGTGTGGAACCACCTCACGCTGGCGAATTTTAACCAGCTGAAAGGTGTTTTTTCATTATATATGAAGCGAGTGCTCTGCTTGCCTATCCGAGCCAGGAGCCGCTTTGTGTATCTCATGTCAGGCTGCCCACCGGCTGCTGAAACAATCCGACTAAGGCTGAAGATGCCGCGTACAGTACCTTACGAATGTTTTATTTCGGAGTGGGAAGCTAAAGTCGAACAGGCCAGACGGGAGGTCGGTGGTTTGGACGTTTTCAATGCCTTGCACCTTTGGTCTGGTCTTGCATGTGACAATCGCCACGTATACACCAGGTACATAGTGCATGGTTATCACTACCTGGTATGCTCAAACGCAACCTTTCACGAGGAGTACGAGTTGTGCACCTGCCGGTTCTGCCTGCAGAGGTGTGCCAAGTACCATGCAGTGGAATGCACAGCGCTGCACCGAAAATCGCTGCACTACTTCTCTCGTCGGAAGCGTGAAGAAGATAGAGCAACATGAAGAAACATTTTGAAATGTATATTATACTCAATTTGAGTGAAATAAACAAACAAAAAAATTGTAATATATATATATATATATATATATATATATATATATACGCATTTGCCTAATAGTATGTGCCTCTTCACGCCTTAGCCCTGTTAGTCGCGTGTTTGCCGTCACTTCGGTCTCGATCGTGTTCGGCGCCTGCAATGGCGGCGGCGGTGGCCTCGCCACCACCACTGCCGCATCATTGCGAGTGAGCATCGAGTAGCAAGCAGTCTCACTGCCCGTAATGGAGACAACAAGGAATTGGCGGCAGCACGCTAGGGCGTGCCGTGCCGACTGGCTTTGTTTTCCTATTTCTTCATGGATCTATCTGCTGAGTACGTTGCTCTGTTAGTTTGTACTGCCGCCTCCTGCCTCTTGCCTACCTACCTGCCTGCCTGCTTGTCTGCCTGCCTGTTTTTCGTTGCTTGTTTGCCCGGGCTTCTCCGCTCTCATTGCTCTGAATCTTCATCCGTTCAATCTCTCCTCTCTCAATCTCTCTTCTCTCTCACTCTTTGTTTCTGCCCTTCTCTCCTCTCTTAATCTCTTCACTCTCTCTCTGCGCGTCTCTCTTTCGTTCTTTCTCTATCTCTATCTATGCATCTATCTATCTATCTTTTTCGTTCTCGTTTGCCATTTGTCTTATGGTGAACGGACAGCGTGCGTGCGTGCGTGGCTTGGTGGGTGCGTTGTCTTGGTCGGCCGGGGGCGGGGGGGGGGGGGGACGAACGGCAAGAGGGCTTGGTTTGCTGTTTGCTGAGAGTGCTACGTGCCAGTGGGGTGTTCTGTTCCATTTGTCTTGCCGGCGCCCCCGGCACCCCCGACGTGGTTCGCCCTTGCGTCTCTCTGTTCGTTGGTTCGTTCTCGTTGGGTACGTCGACGTTTGCCGGTCGGTCAGCGACCGACAGCGCTAGCAGCGGTGGTAACAACAACATCAGCAGCAGCTGCAGCTCGATATAATGCCGTTGTGACCATACAGTAGTGTTCGACATACAGAAACATGCACAACGCCATATCCGTGCACACATCACCCGATATAGCCGATACAGCCAAACCACATCGAGTACTACCACACAAACAGCTAGTCACAGTGTCAGACGGACATACGCACACACTCGCATCGAGAGAGAGAGAGTTAGAGAGAGAGAGACACGGGCACGCAGGTACATACTCAGTCAGACACCACTAACTCAGCCACCCAGCCATCGACTCCGGCATGCACGTACATTCGGCATCCCCCCGCTCTCTCTTTCTCTCCCTCCCCTTCTCTCTCTCTCTCTCTCTCCCATTCGCTCCACTCCTCCACTAGATCGAGTTTGCCGGCACATCCACGGACTACTTGGATGCGCATGGCTCGCCGTAGAAAATATTTGCAAGCAGGCGAGAACAAGAACAAAACATAGAGATGACAAGGAGCAAGATAGCTGCGATCGGCGATAACGAAGGGTCTCTTTTGCTACATCGTACATATATATATATATATATATAAGTATAAATATAAATGTATATATATGTTTATATATATATGTTTATATATATATATATATATATATATATATATATAAGTATAAAGGGGCTTACGGAGACACATAAATTCTATGCATCCAGGATCAAACGCCTATAGGCAGCCTGCTACAGAAGACACGCGTGTACAACTTTCATACATGACATCTCAAATTCAGTTTGTTTTTAAAAATGTAAGGATGATACGTATAATACCCAAAACAACAAGAAGGTTTGTGCTAGAATGCCTTGTGAAGGTCGTAAACGATGTAGTAACCTACAATCATAGATCAGCATGGTTGTCTCTACTATCGTTTGGCCCTGTTATACTTCGCCTTCCTAACGTCAAGAATGAGTCGTGTTCGCTGGCAGACATTATACGCTCAAACCTTAGAGACTTTGAGAACGGTCTCAGACTCGACGGATTGGCCGGTCAAGTCGGCCACCAGAAGCACAGAAAAATTGGCACTTCTGAAGAAGACCTAAAAGAAGAGTGGTTGCAAAGTTAACCGATGGTGATGTGTCGGGCGCTGCAAGGCTCATAAGCTCATGCGACACGTTCGGTGCCGAGTCCGACTACGTAGAAGCTCTACGTGACAAGCATCCCTGCGCACCAACGGACTTGAGGTGGACAGATCCTCCTGCCGAATCGTCCCCCGCGGAAAGCTTCCACGTGTCAAGGGAAGATATATACCGCGCAGTAGGAAGCTTTTCTAGAAGCTCCGCTGCGGGTCTTGACTTCATTCGACCAAGGCTTCTGCAAGATTTACTTTCTCGAGCAATGGGTAAACGAGCGGAGGCTTTGGACGATGCACTTGCTAAACTCATTGAAATTTTACTACGAGGAGAGCCGCCAAGAGATCTCATACCAATCATATTTGGAGCGAGGTTATTTGCTCTGAAAAAGAAGGATGGCACAACTTGCCCTATTGCATGCTCATCTACACTCCGCAGGATAGCAGCAAAGATCGCCTGCTGGAAAAATTCGTCGCAAATTGAGAAAGCAATAGGTGACCACCAGCTTGGCTTTGCTGCTAGAAGTGGAACAGAAGTGGCGATCCATGCCGCACGAGCCTATCTTGAATCTAGGTCAGAAGACATAGTCATGGTCAAACTAGATTTTCAGAATGCTTTTAACAACGTTCGACGTGACCATCTTTTAAAAGCCGTTGTATCCCATGCGCCTGATTTATACCACTACTTTGTGCAGGCATACAGAAACCCAACTCAACTGCTATTGATGGACCACGTCATACTCTCACAGTCGGGCCTGCAGCAGGGCGACCCATTAGGGCCTCCACTGTTTTGCCTCGCCATCAAGGAGCTAATAGACTCTCTCGAGTCCCCATTTAATGTATGGTACTTAGATGATGGCGTGTTAGCCGGTGACCCTGTAATAGTGGCCCGCGATATTCGGAAAATACTGGATTTTGCAACAAAAGCGGGTTATGTTTCAACCCACAAAAATGTGAACTTTTTGTGCCGGGATCATCAATATCCGACTCCTCGATCAGACTGATAACCGACCTTCTTCTAGAATGTATCAGGACAAATAGGGCCAATCTTACCTTATTAGGCGTGCCACTTCTTGACGACGGGAAGGAAGAACAGTTATCTGGCTGGGTGGATAAGTTAAAATCCTCCTCAAGCCGCTTGGGTCTTTTAGGTGCACACAGGGGATTGTTCTTACAGGTCTTGCTTCTCGACAGCACGGGTAAACCACCTGCTTCGTGGGATTGACCTAACGCAAGATTTAAATATTCTAGAACAATTGAACGCCCACACGTTGAACTCCCTGTCTTCCTTACTTAACCTAAGTTTACCAGAGACAGCCCGCAGACAAGCCCTTCTGCCAGTGGCAAAAGGAGGCCTAGGCATTCCAGACGCTGTCTTGGTCGCAGGTCCCGCGGTAGTCGCTTCAATGTCTAGTACCTGGCATAGGGCGTCAAAGATACTAGACTTCCCAGCCGTCGAGCGGTTACGTTCACTACTAGAAGATTCTAAGGAGTGTCTCTTGGCACGCACTGGAGCACCCCCTCCAGAAGAACCTACTTCCCAGGCAAGCTGGACCGCGCCGTTGGAGGACATACAACTCGCCAATCTTTTTAATTCAACAGAAGACGAGGTGGAAAAAGCACGGCTCCGAGCAGTTTCATCTAGTGGTGCTGGTGCATGGCTCAATGCCCTACCGAGTGCTCCCGTTGGAACTCTCTTAGATGACTTTGTCGTCAGGATCTGCGTTGGCCTCCGCCTTGGAGTCCCTCTAGTCGAGGAACATGAGTGCAGCTGTGGCGAAAAGGTCTCACCTCTTGGTCACCATGGCTTATCTTGCATCCGCAGTTTAGGCCGTAGGACGAGACATGCTGCGTTAAATGATACCCTAGCCCGTGCTCTAAGGTCTTCCGGCTACCCTTGTGTTCTCGAACCCGCAGGCTTGTACACAGACGACTCTCGTCGACCTGATGGGATGACCCTAACAGCTTTTGAAGGTGGGAAGACACTTGTCTGGGACGCTACCGTGACTGACTCTTTAGCACCTTCAATGGTCAGTCACGGCGCTACCCAGGCTGGTTATGCTGTTTCGCATGCGGAAAGAAATAAGTGTCGGAAGTATGCACATATTGGAGATTCTATGGACTTTCGACCTTTTGCCTTTGAGACCTTAGGGGGCCCAGGTAAAATTACTGAGGGAGTTATTACTAAAATATGCAAGTGTCTCAGATTGGCTACGGGGGACCCACGCGCTGGTGATTTTTTTCGGCAAAGGCTATCATTGGATATACAACGTGGAAACGCCACGGCGGTGCTTGGCACCTTGTCCAGGTGGTCTACACCAGGTATGGACCTAGGGCTGATGTAGTTTGTCGTCACGTTCGCTAGGGGACAATTGTTAACCCCGTTGCAAGTTAAATAAAATATATACGTATATATATAAGTATAAATTTAAATTTATATATATGTTTATGTTCTCAGTCTATAACTGTGAGGTTCGAAGGTGTCGCCTCAATTTATAGCAAATGTTGTTATCTGCTCATCCCGTGGCGCCGTTTGTAGAAGCGGCAGTTCTAGCGGCACATCTAGACACTGCGAGAAACGCAAGCTGTCTCGTCCGCTAATCGCCCGTCGTTGCTTCTACGATTCTAGCCAGATCCCGAATAAATCTTGCTGTCCCATTACTAATGGGTTCTAGTATTTTCATAACTGCCGGCACGAAATTGAGACTGTTCTCGAGTAGTGTCTCTATTTGCATTTCTTTTCCTGTTTAGCGTGCTCCGCTACCCATCCTATGTTTCCAGAGCTATATATATATATATATATATATATATGCAAAGGCATATTATATGGACACATCCAGTCATCTGCATAAACAGTCTATCCATATTCAGAAAATGTATCCCAAGTCACGTAAATGAAAAATACATTCTCCTGGAATATAAGTTGACCGCTTGGTTGTTGGGTAGAAACAGTTTGTACAATATGCCACGAGCTATGGCGGCTAGCTTTCTAGTTATGTTCACTATAAATGTGTCCTTACCAGCTCAGGTTCCCAAGGACGCTCTCACCATAAACTTGGCATTCATCATTACTGGTCTTTTTAGTCCTGATGTGATCAGATTGACCTGCCCTGTTCCTTTTCTCCACATTCTATTACTCAATAAACTTAATTTACTTTCCTTTTTCTATCTTTTTTTACTGATGAGTTTTCCTTTCACGTCATATAAGTGTACAGGTACTAAGTAATGCCTGTCTCAAGCATATCGCAAACTTTTTCTTAAAACTAATAATTTAATTGTTTAATCTCACAGCTGGTTCTATAGCCGCCTAGAGCGTGGAGATCATTTGGCAAAGTCTTTTGCCATAACATTTTTGTGACAGTTTGACCGGATAGGAGGCAACTCAATAGTCGGCTTTAAATATCGCCCTTCCGCAGAAGAAGAAGTTTTCAGGCTACGCTCGAAGCTGGCGCAAACTTATGCACGGGCTAAACAAATTGCACGTTGAGATATCAAACTTGTGAACGTGACCTTTTCAGCCCAGGTGAATTTTTGAGAGCACCTAAAAGCCAAATAACCGTATACACATATTCACTCGCTTGAGATGAATGGTTATAAACATTCATCAGATTGGTAGTATTTCCTACGATAACATGAATATGGAACGTTTTTCCGCCTACATTGTGCGACCTCGCAGGGGGGCGGGGGGAACTACCTGCTCAGCGACGAACAAAAGACGAGTCACCAAATAGTTGTGATGCATGCAGGCGACTTATCACGACCTGGGTGTTGTCATAAAGCGCACCACTTCTCTGGCAGAGGTGTTCTTTGCATTAAAATAGCTGGAAATAAATGCCATGAAGACCAAGGATGTGAAGTTTAGAAGAGGAGGTCATTTGGCTATCAAAGACGTTTTGCGTTGCGGCCGCCAACCCCTGGAATTTGTCAAATATTTCCGGTATCCGGGGCTTCGGCTTCATTATACTCGGACGAACTTCACTGCGCACCTCAACGAGACAGTGCGCACAGCTCAAATCTCTCTTAAATGAGAGGTTGGCGACGTCCGGTGACTTCGGGTTCGTCCTGACGACAGTGGCAGTCTTCTACCCCAAGATTGTTCCAAAGCTGTTGCATGGTCTTGACAGAGTATAGGGACACCTCACTCGGGCAAACCTTGAGAGGAATCAGTGAGGGTAAAAGGACGCTTTATGTACCGGTGCTGAGATAATTCAGTTAAGATTGAGGACAGTACGATTCGAACGCGTTCTCGGAATAAAGTTGAACAAGTCCGACACGAAATTGGGGACCTGGGTATATTTAGAGCCTCTCACCACTGGTCTGGTACTCCATGTGACAATCGCCACGTCTCTACCAAATGCATAGTCCATGGCAATCATCACTTCTGTCGACTGTGCTCTTAAGCATATACGAAGTATGATGTGTCTGACCCTTACGAAGAGATTGCTGTACTGCCCCTCTCGAACAACATGCCGAAGGCATGCCTGAGAATAGAATGAGTATCAATGTTGTATGCATACTCAGTATAAGTGAAATTAATGTGATGAGATGGTTATGCGTTAGCTATGCGCAGAATATTACATGCATATTGTTTGTTTCGCAATAACTTAGCATTTTAATTTGATAATACATTATTACAATACAGTCGTCATTATATACAATTTGCACACTTCAGCGACCGTCCTAGTGGGCGAAAAAGTGCAAAGTCCACCGAGGCGTCTGGCAACCCGCCGCGTGGAATGTAGCAGAACCGGCAACGACATTGATCGACAATTTATTGAAATCATTGGGTCAAACATACCAAGTGATGATAGCCATGGACAATGTATATTGTGTACACGCACCGGCTAGTCCATGCCATTCCATCCCAAAGCTCCCTGGTGAAGTACACATCTGACCGCGCTACCTCTGCCGAGGCCTCGGCCACTTTGCCTGCCGCTCCAACAAAAAAATGCTGAAGTGATCCTGTAATAGGTGACCCCAAGCCTGACATTGATTGTTTATACTGCCGGTATGCGCGGGATATTAGGCTCATAAAAACCACTTGTGTACCTAGAAATCCCTATTGGCGTAGACGTGCATCATTTCCCACGCAGTTAAGTACGGCGCTCTATTATAGCTGATACGTCTGGGCGTTTAGACAATACATTTATGAGACGTTTAATATTGTTAGCGTGACTACCGTATGAAGTCAATAAATTAAATATTACATATATATATATATATATATATATATATATATATTTAGTTCAACGTACTGTTTCAAATATTTTCACTTTAATACCGGGTTTAGACCTCACCTCTTAGCGCGAGCCAGTGTGAACTTTCTGTGTTCTCTACAGCGCTGGACTAAGCATCTCGTTATTTTTACTCTAGCAATCAATCATATCTGTTTAAATTAAAGAGAGTATGTACAAATAGTTTATGTTATTATAAAGCATAAGTATTTGTTGTCCTGCTGTTCGACCGAGAGAAAAAGTGTAAAGATTTTCGTTGCAGTGCCGGACAATCAACCGCGTGGCATTTGGCGCATTGCTGCGAGCAGAACCGACAAATACACTGAGTTCTATACTCTTCATGAAGTCCCTACGGGGGCATACGAGGTGATGGAACCCGTGCACGATGTACCTGGTATACACATGCCTGTCATCGCAGGCAAACATTTCGTTAGTACCATTATCAAGACTGATAACCAAAGCAACACCAGTACAACAACAACAACAACAAGAAGGTCAACTTAGTCAAAAACAGTAGTCATATAAACAACAACAACAACCGCCCGAACAGTACCATCAACAATATGAGGGCTAACAATACCACTGAAACATTTGACATTTGTAATAAGGTTGGATGTGATGGAGTAGTCTACGTGTAGCAGCGTGTTTCGGTGGTTAGGTTCCCCGCACGTTTCGGTGGTTCGGCCGCGTATAGCCAAGCAGACATTCACATGAGTGGGAACGTGAGTTGGACGTCAGATGCACTGGCGCGAACCTCCACCACCAGCATTGGGTTGATCGATGCGAACACGCCGCTCTCTGTACATATGAAAACATGTACGAAACGCCATCATAATCACCACCACATCTAGTTAGTGTTCTACGGCAGCTGACTACACGACAAGGGTTTCGAGGTAATCGTAAATACGTGCCCTACGACGAAACGTCCAACTATTCCGTTCCGTCGGCATTGGAACCTCTCTCTCTCTCGGCAGCGAGCTCAGGTCTGCATGTGTTCTCCCTTCCTACCCTCAACGCATGCACGCAGCCAGCAACGAACAAAGTGGTTAAAGCTGAAACCGAGCTTCGGTTACCCCGTAGACTACCCCGCAATTAATGGTCTCGCTGCACAGATGAAACAGAAAAGCGGCTTCGCGGCAGGGTCTACGATTGTGTGCAACGTCAAAGCCGTCTTAGAACGGCTCGTGGCAGGAAATACTTGCCGGCTTTGCTGGCTAAATGCAATAGCATTTGCAAATGCTTGTCACTTATGGAGGCGACTGATATGGTAACTTGTGTGACTTTATTGCTATACTATAGTAGTGATGCACGGTGGGGAAAATCGATCGTTAAATCGAAAGCGTCACTCGCATCGGACTACCCTCCGTTACCAGTCAAAAGTTTTTAACCTTGGTGTAAAGGAAGTTAAGCAGTGCTATTTGCGCGCATCCACACCGAAACATAGCAAAACGCCATCATATTATTGCCTGGACCACCAGCGAAATCTATTTACGGACATCATCACAAAACTCAGCAACTCACTATATCTCTCAGTCGGGTGAATTTGCTAGGATTCTAACTAACACTACTCTTTGTTATTTTAGGAATTAAGATAATCGCGAACATGCACATTTTTAGGGATTATGCTTTTATTACGTGGACTTTTAGCTGTTTTGCACTTGAGGTTTTGCTTTGGTGGCATGGGTGGAGCTTTTTTGTACAAAACTCAGGGAACTACCGCCACCCTCAACCTTCAAGACATAAACGTAATAATAGCTCTGTAATAGTCAAAGATGATAAATTGACTTTCTGAATCATTCATAAATATGCTTTATCAAAAGCGTTTAAGCAATAACGATTTATTTTAAATTATAGAATAATATGTTTGTCTAGATGGCAGCGATGACTTCGCAATAACAGTTTTAAGCTATATTATCGGATAAAATTATACACAGCATGTCCCAGGACAGTTTGAAGATCGATATTAAGAATTGTAGAGCTCGTTAAAGCATATGTATTACTTTAGGGAACAACTTCTAAGGGGAGGATTTCTAAGAGAACAAGGAACAACTTCTAAGGGAAGGGTCTTTGAGAAGTCTTATTTTGGAGTGAGGGTAAAAATACTACAATTTGGGCAACAAGGTGTTGTTGCCCAATTTATGAGCATAAAATGTGCAATTACGAGACAATCAGTCTTCATATACATAAACCAAACACACCGTTGCGTTCGCGAGAAAAAACACCGCGCGTTCTACTTCCCATGAAGAGCAAATAACGCCGGCCATAAGATACGGTCGTTTAGAAGAGGACTTGCAAAAATGAAGCTCTTTTTAGCATTCACGCCAAATACCGCAGTAGTCAAAAATAATGCGAGCCGTGGTCGCGGAGGAATATTTGATCAACGATATATGGAATTGTAGAGCTCGTTAAGGCAAATATTTTTTTCCAATAGAACATGGTCTCTAAGAGGCCCTGTTTCGGAATGAGAGTTAAATTACTACAATTTGTGACATTGGTGTTTTTGCCCGACATAGGAGCATAGAATGTGCTGTTGCGAGACAACCAGTGTCCTATACAGAAACTAAACACACCGCCGTGTTCGTGAGAAAATTCTGCTTCTTTCGAAGAATTCATAAGGCCGGTCAGAAGATGCTACATGGTCGCTTAGAAGAGAATTCGCCAAAATAAATGTTTATTAACCCTTACGCTCATATTATTATTATTTTATTAACCTTCACGCCCAATACCTCAAAATCATTACCTTACGACCACTTACAGCGCTCTCGATCATTTTGGTACCAAACTTATGGCAATGCGAGCTGTGGTTGCGGAGTAATTACGATTTTTTGGTGGGATGTCCAGATTAAGTGCATTTAAAATGACTGTGTGGCGACGTTCACTACCGCCGACGTGTCGCGCGACAGCCGCAGCGCATTATTTTACATGCACTTAATCTGGACATCCCACCAAAAATTGTAATTACTCCGCAACCACAGCTCGCATTACCATAAGCTTGGTACCAAAATGATCGTCATGAAATGCGCATTTGCCTGAATATGTTAGTTTAGAGCGCTGTAAGTGGTCGTAAGGTAATGATTTTGAGGTATTGGGTGTGAAGGTTAATAAAATAACTTCATTTTGGCGAATTCTCTTCTAAGCGACCATGTAGCATCTTCTGACCGGCCTTATGAGTTTTTCGAATTTTCTCACGAACACGGTGGTGTGTTTAGTTTCTGTATAGGAGGACTGGTTGTCTCACAACAGCACATTCTATGCTCCTATGTCGGGCAAAAACACCAATGGTACAAATTGTAGTAATTTAACCCTCATTCCGAAACAGGGCCTCTTAGAGACCATGTTCCATTGGAAAAAATATTTGCCTTAACGAGCTCTACAATTCCATATATCGTTGATCAAATATTCCTGTAATACCCTGTATATATACGCATACATACTAATCTGATATGTACTTATCTTCTTTATTATTATTATCGCATTTCGATGGTGGTGTCTTCGTTATTTCCGCTACTTTTCTTTCTACTGCCGTTATCGGCACTGGTCATTGGGTGTTGTTATGGGCACCGCTATTGCTGTTGTTGTTGTTGTTGTTGTTGTTGTTGTTGTTGTTGTTGTTGTTGTTGTTGTTGTTGTTGTTGTTGTTGTTGTTGTTGTTGTTGTTGTTGTTGTTGTTGTTGTGTTGTTGTTGTTGTGTTGTTGTTGTTGTTGTTGTTGTTGTTGTTGTGTTGTGTTGTTGTGTTGTTGTTGTTGTTGTTGTTGTTGTTGTTGTTGTTGTTGTTGTTGTTGTTGTTGTTGTTGTTGTTGTTGTTGTTGTTGTTGTTGTGTTGTTGTTGTTGTTGTTGTTGTTGTTGTTGTTGTTTGTTGTTGTTGTTGTTGTTGTTGTTGGTTGTTGTTGTTGTTGTTGTTGTTGTTGTTGTTGTTGTTGTGGTTGTTGTTGTTGTGTTGTTGTGTTGTTGTTGACCTTGTATTGCTAGCGTCGGTGCCACACGACCAGCGCCCAAACTCCACCGTTCAATGGCGATGTCGTCGTTTGGTGCGGCTGGCTACCGCCCGATAGCTCCGTTTCTTTCTTCCTACCCTTCCATGGGTCATTGCATTTCGTTGCAGTCAGTAGTATGTATCGCTCGAGGCGCATTTGCCGGTTTGGTTCGGCCATTATGGCAGTGTTGACAGGACGTTCGCGGCAAACGTTCCTCGAACCACTCAACAAACCTATTGCAGTAAAAGACCCTCCCTCCCGCTCCCAAGTTACGGCGGTGCCAACTCATCGCGAACACCACCACCAACAACAGCAACGGTCATGGCAGCCATGATCGCTGCCAGAAAAAAGGGCATCGAACAGACACATACCGATCGTGAAGCCATGTCAAATTCATACAGCTGTAGTGTTCTGCTACTACTACTACTACTACGACTACACGCGTGTTTAAGTACCCGCAACCCAGATAGGTGGATGAATTCTAAAAATATTTGTGTAAGTTTATAGTGTAATAATTCGAATGGTACGACGCGTGGCACTTACTAATAAGACCACTATTGTGATGATTGCATCCGGTATGAGCAGTATTGAAGGTTCCGCCAGATTCTAAATGAGGTTATAAAGTGAAATGAGTGGAATTGGCAAGTTCTAGTATGTTGCATTTTGCCGCCAAACCGAAAGCACCGAGAGTTGCGCGCGTGATCTGCTTTGCGCCAATCGGTGGCGGCGCTTTTTAAATGCTACAAATGACCAGTGCTAAAGGTTTTACTGCTCATGGCGATCAAGCTAAAGCGGTCTTAAGCGATATTTTATGCTTCAGAAGACTGCCAGTGAAGTACCTTCTAAAACTGGTTAAATTAAAAAAATGAACGCCTGCCGGGAAATGTCCGAATTGAAAGTTCAGGCGGTAGCAGACCCTGGATTGCTTTAGAGAGTGATTACAGGAGACAGATCGTGAGTATATGGTTACGACATCGAGATCAAAGCCAATTCATCCCAGTGGTGTCTCCAAGAACAAGGCCGATTGACTGTTTTTGTTTCGACTACAAGGGAATCAAATTCCACGCACTTTTGCCACCTGGCTTACACGGTCAATGAGGAGTGCTGCCGCAAAATCTTTTGAAGATTGCGGGAGAACGTCCGACGCAAGATGCCTAAACTTTGTGCAAAGAACTGTTAGGTTCTCCATTGCGACAACGCATCGGTGCACACTTCACACCTGTTTTAGAATTAATTAAGGATAAATTAAATTTCTATACACCAAGCAAGATGGCTTAGTGGCAATAGTTTTGCCTTGCATTCGGGAGGACTGGGTTCGAGACTCAGACCGGCCACTCCTAAATTGGTTTGCATGGTTTCCAATTTAACCAAGGTAAATGCCGGAGTGGATTAAAAATTAGCCATGACGTCAAAAAAAACGTACACGGACATTAATTAGACGTACAACAAATTTTAAAAAAATCCGCAGCATCCTTTTCGCCGGATTGGCTCTGTGTGACTTTTTTCTCTGTCGACGGATAAAAAACGATGTGTTTTAAGGTTATGAGAGAGAAATAAACATTCACAGAAGCAACCAAACTCGATTCCACAACGCATTACAGCGGACGGGAGCTATCTGAACTGAAAAACACTTATGGAGATTAAACAATAATATTTTTTAATAAGTAAAAAAAATTCGATCCTTTCTCATACATAAGGGGTGTTTAAATGAAGCGGTTTCAAACGAACCGGTTGAAATTTGTCTATGCCGCTTTGGGTCACTATCTAGGTATGCGAATGGAGTGTGCTCTGTGGTTGTGCGCATGCGCCAACGCCTGTACATGACAAAGGAGAGAAGCGGGTGCTTGTGTCGCTTGTCGAATTGACGCGGCAGTGGGTGTAAGCACATAATGGCGTTCCTGCTGCAAAACACAGCGATTGAGAAGCAGCGATGTGTTATCAGATTTCTGACTGTGGAAGCTGTTCAACCGGCCGATATTCATCGCCGAATAATGGCCGTATATGGGGAAGACTGCGCGTCCGAAAAATAAATGAGAATGTGGAGTGCTAATGTTCATGAAGGCGTTTTTGAGTGATAGCCCAAGACCACGCGAAGCAAACACGGTAATCACGGTCGAATTCATCGACGAGGTGAACGACCTGGTTAGAAATGATCTGCTCGTTGCATGCGCGAAATATATATAGCAATAATATATAGTGTCGTCTGCTACCGACGAAGCAACTCACCTGCTAGAAGTGCTCCTAAATAATTTTAAAATTTTTCTGTACTAAGCTAGCATCCGTGTCTGAACACTGTGTGGTCAAATCGTCCTCAGTTTGGTGACTTTGTGTTGTGCTTGTGCAACCGCTCAGTGTCTCTCACACCTTGCGAGTGGGCAATCCAACATCCATTGAAGATGCATCCTCTACGTTCGAAGCGGGCGCGATCAGTGGATGCCCACACTAGCTCTCCTAAACGAGCTACACACGAGCCGAGAAAGTGCCCCAACTGTGAGCTCCGTGTTGGTACCAGAAACACAATTTCTTGCTCCCAATGTGAACAGTTAGTTCACATATTGTGCACTCAAATACAGACACAACATGTCGTCGGAAAAACAGCCGCTCTCTCGAAATTCAAGTGTCACCGCTGCAATCCGCCAGCTGACACAGACCCTGAACAAGCTAGTGATGATGAGATGGATGAGAATGATAATGATAATGCCAACGTCGATGCCGGCGACGTGGCATCGATTGTGCGCACTCTTGTCCAGGAGGTGCGTGCACTTCGCACGTTAGTCAAGAAGCAGCAACGTACAAACGAAAAGCTCGAAAGTGACGTTGGCCATCTAACTACGATGCTGGAAAAGATGTCTAACTGCAACAAGACGAGTTCTGTGGATAAACATTCACACCAGGCCAGATCACGGTCTCGCAATGATCGCTCGGATTCCCAAATTTCGTTTGGACGCAAAAACGAGAGGCCGCAAAATCGCCAGAGCCAGCTGACTGCAAGGCATTCACAATTGAAGTCCGGTCCTCTGCCGAAAACTACACCGAACCGCAGAGAGCAGCGCCGTATTTTAAACGTTGGACTTTCGGCTAATAGCGAGCCCGGCAAACGTCCTCATAACTCGCGTGCACCCAGCCCACGCATGTCAGCCTTACCACCAGTTGCACGAGCCAACTTTCGGACACAGATGATTTTCGTATCTAGGCTTGAGGATTGTGTCACTGCCTCCCAATTAAATACTCACCTTGCAAATAACAACATCACCGCGCTGCGAGTACGCAAAATCAAACCAAAGTTTGCGACATATTCTTTATTTATTGTCGATATATCTAAGCTGGATAGAGACAAGCTCTTTTGTGAATCTTTATGGGGGTCCGGAACACTTGTTATGGATTATAAGGATCGAGGGGCCAATATTAACGTTGTTGAGACATTTCCAGCCGAAACCCACCGACAAAACAATGCGAACTTGTGCACACTCAACATAAATACGGAACCTTCAACGACACAGACCCCAACAAAAATCTATCAACTGCATTTCTTTTAATGCTACATCCATTACTAAGAATTCTGCATGTGACTCATTAAATCAATTTTGTTCCGAGTACAACGTTGACCTAGTATGCATCACCGAGACATGGGCTTCCAGTGACAAAATCTCATCAGCTGAGCTGTCACTGGGCGGTCGATATACCGTTTTTCATAAAGACCGCAACAGTCGTGATGGTGGTGTGTGCATTCTCGCTACATCCGAATTGCAAGCTATTGAAGTTTCTATTACGGATGAATCTACAGAGACCATTGCAATCGACATACTATGCGGAACAGATCAAAAGTGCCGACTTATTTGTTGTTATTTTTCACCTACGGGTTCTGCAACACAACTTGCTGAGCGAATGACTACACTTTGTGATTTGCTTGATGAGCTCTTGCAAGTAGACTTTCCGGTCATTCTGACGGGAGATTTTAACCAACCTGATATTAATTGGAGATGTATTGACTTGTCCTCAAGTGAAACCACCAAAGAATACATTTTTAGCTTTTTTTATTCCCTTAGTGGTTTATCACAACTTGTGAACGTACCAACTAGACCACGCAGCGGTACCATTTTAGACCTTTTATTTACTGACAACGAAGATATTATAGCAGAGCTTTTAGTAGACGAGCCACCCGTAAAGTCAGATCACCTTGCTGTGTATTTTAAAATACTTATTGACACATCTCAAAAGTCCGCTAGCCCTTCCCTAGATTACTTCCATTCGGACTATGACGCAATCGCGGCTAACATTGCAGCTACCAACTGGCGTTCGTTTTTATCTCACTGTGACTCCATCAAATCACAGTATACGTCATTTGTGAATGCCATTATACTTCTCATGGAGATGTTTACTCCGTTAAGAAAGCCTAAACCATCTACCTTGCAAATGTTCATAGAGGACGCATCTAGGCGCCTACATAGTCTGACGCCATCGTCCCGTGCACACTCGCGCTTATCCACTCAATTGGCACGAGCCGCAACCCGCAAAAGGCGGCTAGAGGAGGCCAACCTAAACATTCGTAATGTCAAAGACTTTTTTAGATATGCTGGTCGCCGTTTAACACTGCAGTCTGGAGTGGCTCCACTCATAGTTGGCAAACACACGGTCACAGAAAACTCCGACAAAGCGGCAGCTATGAAAGATTACTTTGAGAGCGTATACGTTCAGCCGTCTGGAATTCCCAACACCGTTAATCAGATCCCGACCGTTCTTATAAATGACATTGTTTTTAACAAGGAGAAGGTAATAGTGCACCTCAACAGCCTTAAGAAAAAAATGCTCGCGGACTCCCGACAACCTTCCTCCAATTTTATTCAAAGAGCTCTCCGCCAGCTTGGCTGAACCATTATCATTGATATTTACTCGCTCCTTCGAAGACGGTGAAGTACCAAGTTTCTTTCGGCAGTCAATTATCACCCCGATGCACAACAAGGGTTCTTGTGCAACGCCAGAAAATTACAGACCTGTGTCTTAATGTTCAATACCTTGTTTGCTAATGGAGAAATAATTGTGGCTGAGCTTTACACATTTCTTGATTCTAAAGACCTGTTGGACTCTTCACAACATGATTTTACAAAGAGTCGATCAACGGGTGCCCAGTTATTGGAAGTAGCCCACGATTGGGCGCCTGCCCGAAATCGCAACATCCCTCTGCATGTCGTTTACTTTGATTTTTCACGTGCATTTGACCGCGTTGACCATCATCTGCTTCTGACAAAGATGTCAGCGTTAGGTATCGCCCCAGAATCATAAACTGGTGCAGAGCATACCTGAGAGACCGTACATATGTCGTCAAAGTTGAGAATAGCTATTCCGCAGTCGGCAGGTGTGTATCTGGTGTCCCGCAGGGCTCATGCTTAGGCCCCCTAATGTACACTATATTTGTACAGGATCTCGGGGTAATGCTTCGAGATATTAGTGTTACATATAAGCTGTATGCGGACGATCTCAAAATCTATGTTGAGGCAAAAAACGACAGCAACATAGCTATACTACAGAAAGCGATTGATACCGTATCCCTATGGGCAGAGGACAACCGCATGCAAGTATCTTCTTCCAAATCTGCTGTTCTCAAGACATTGCCAGATACTTCTTAGTATATGCTAAACAGCCAACCCATTCCTGAAGTCTCACGCTACAAGTACCTCGGGGTAATCTTCGACCGCCAAGTGAAGTTTATACCTCACAGGGCTGAGGTTGTCAAGGCCGCGTCTCGAATATGTAATCTCATAATGCGGTCTTTCATTATACAGGACCATAATGTGTACCTAAAGCTATATCAAACCTTAGTGGTACCAAAGTGGACTTATTGCTGTCACGTATGGATGCCATTCTATAAAAGAGATGTTGACCTTTTGCAGAGCGTGCAGGATAAGTTTGTGAAACGAGTTGCTCGCCGGTGTTGTCTACCACGCGAGCGTATCACATTGCCTAGTGTTAGTGAATACCAATCCCATGCCGATTACCGCATGTTTAAACAACTAGCGCGTCAGACACTTATTACTAGTATTTTGTTCTAAGACCAAATAATCTCCGGAGCGGCGTTTCCATCCACCCCCACGAGATTGCTCGGGTGGACGTTGTGAACAACACATTTGCCTGGAGGATTGCACGTCGTTCACAGATTCAAAACGACTTTGCTTCTATTGTAATACCCCTTTTTCAATAAAGGTGATATGATATGAAATGAGTTCCGAAAAGGCTCAGCGAACAGCAAAAGAAAACAGATCGAACTTGTAACCTCAGAAGAAAAGGCGTATTTGTGGTTCGATACTGATCAAATTTTGCGAGCACACGAAAAAACATTAACAGTGACTTGTATTGTGAGACTCTATGCAGCTTACGCAATTCCATCATAAGAAAATGGTATGAGCTGTTTGCAGGGAGAGTGATTCTACTCCACGATAACGCGCGTCCACACGCCTCTAGGGTCACACAGTGTACTGGGTTTAAATGGGAGCTCTCCATTCCCTTCAGTATGCCTACTTAGCCAAGGCAGCAGGCATCCCGACCGGTACCCCTGATTGACTACGTCCAGTTAACCAGTCGGTCTGGAGTCAGTGGCAGTGTCCTGCCCATGTTAGAAAGCAGCATTGACAATCCTCGAATGAGCCACGAGAGTATAACAATATTAACCCGTTGCTATATACTATGTATGGTATGCCTTGCCTTTCATGATCAACACACCAAGGAAATGTTACTATCCGGAGTTGACACACCTGATCAATTTTCTCTTTGCGAGAAAGGTGCCCGCAGTACGCAAGTACATAATTTGTGTATCACGGGGAGACACATCATCACAGAGACGTAGTCATCCTGTCGTGGCCCATTCGAGGGCTGTTAAGGCTACTGCCAATACGGGGGACTCGTGCTGCATAGAAGTCCCCCGGGCCGGACGGTTAATGCCCCGAGAGACACTCGGTGGTACCGTTCCGGGACGCCTGCTGCCTTGGCTTAATAGGCAAAATGAGCGAGAAGTGGCCACACGAACGCAGACCACCGGTCGAGAGGACCTTCTGGCCCCGTATTTTACGGGGTAACCCCTGCTCTGGAGTGGTCCAATGCCCTTCGGGGAGAAGGTATATTCCGGGGTGTAACGCGGAATCGCGAGGTGAACGAGTCTAATCGGTACGGTGGAGTAGTGTGGTACCCCCATTCCAAACCTCGATAGGGGGGAGGGTGGGGGATCTGCTGGCCTGTCA
This sequence comes from Dermanyssus gallinae, assembly GCA_003439945.1. Classification (NCBI taxonomy): domain Eukaryota; kingdom Metazoa; phylum Arthropoda; class Arachnida; order Mesostigmata; family Dermanyssidae; genus Dermanyssus; species Dermanyssus gallinae. The sequence goes on from QVRM01006034.1 coordinate 22,480, forward strand.
ATTCGGGCTGGTAGGCACTCCCGTTCGGGTCCGCGCGTATTAAATCGCGGTTAAAGGGCGGGAGTGTAAGTATTTCTCTCTTTTGGTGTATGGGAGGGAGATTTCCGATGAAATCTTACCTCTCATCGTTTTAAAAGCAACATGCAATAACAGAGCAACATGCACATAATACATCTTATTTATCGAAAGCAATTCGTATGCGGCAAACAGATCAGCTATAGAATCTCTGCTGTTTCTGCCAAGCGTTGCCCTGAGAGCATCGTTCTAGATGATTTGGGCCTGTTCTCGCATGTCTCCTCACATGGGACATGCTGGCGAAGAGGGAGAGTAGGCGAAGATTGAACGGAGAGATGTCGTGCACAGAGGCTCGAGAGGTCACAACCGCCGCTTGGGCGGAGACGTAGACCAACCCGCCTGCCGTAGACACGAGAGGTACGTAGACACTCTCTGTCATCACGGACTTGCGCAGGTGGTATACGGCACAGGGACCTATACCATGCTATACTGCCCAGGCGCTCAGCGGACACGGCCAGTTTCAGGCGTACATAGCAAAAAAAGCATCGAAAAAACAACGACCGACATATGGGTTCTCCGCGACGTCGAGGTGAGAGATAATACTGTTGAGGCGTGTGCGGCGTTATCTGCATACCGGAATATCTCACCGTTCAGTCTATGGGCATCTATCGCGCAAATGATCGCCGCGCACATGGCGCGATTCGTCTCCCGGAGCTCCCCTGATACAATCCAGCAAGTCTGACTTGCTTGGGACGAACCTACAGACTAAGGAACGGGTTGAAGCATGAGGCTCCCCTCTCCTGGTCTCGAAGTAATGGTTCACAATTCCGAACAAGGAGAGGGTTCTGTGGAGGTGGTTTTTAGTAGGTAGTGCGCTCGGATTAGATTGAGTCGTGTACTCTCTCCCCTTGTGTTTAGCCCCACACTATCCGCGACACTATCGGCGGATTTACGTACATGCATTTTCTACCCCCGGAAAAAAATTGGGTCTGTCAAGTATATAGACTACCCCCTCCGCCCACAAACACGGGAAGAGCATATCATAATACCGGTAATAACAATTATAGTGTACATATACACTTATTTTAACATAGCACTTAAATGCTAGAACAGCCAGATGACACTTTCATTCCAAAATTGCGTGCAGGTTTAGCCCAAACATTTGGCCGTCTCTTTCACACATACGAGAACAATGCGTATGTCGCCGTCAAGTTTGGTCAGCGGTGTCGGCCATCACTTCATACCAACGACCACATATACACGTGTATGTCTGCATGGCTATATATATGTAAAACATTTACACAACATTAGTGTTAGTGAATACACATCTTATGCGAGTGTCTACCTCACATCGTTATGTTTACAATAACTCCTTGCAATGCTCGTTATTTAGAGCATATTGTTAAAAAATGTACAGCCCTAGGGGGCAGCAGAGATATAGAGCTGTCGGATGCCCTAGCTCTAGGACCAAACGTTAGAAAGGACCTGGTCGATATTACAAAGAAGAGGCTGTCCCAATGGAAAGCAAATACTCAGTAGGTATGGAAGTGTACATTGATTATTCAGATGCATAGGTAACATATATGCTACCGCTCTAAGCGCCCCTGATAAAAAAAGGGTGACATGTGTATTTAAGTATGCATGCCAAGCGAATAATAAATCAATCAATCATTTATGGAAATATATGCATATGTATACATACATTTTCATTCAAAGTATTTATTAGACCTCTGCGGCCTACCTTGTTGAAACTCTACGAACGCAGAAGTATGCCCGCATTTTTTTAGCCTGGGCACTGGGCCTAGCTTTCCGGCTCCCGGCACTAGTAGTAGGATTTCACGCTCAACCCGTTTATCCGTTTCTCATAATCTTTCTTTGCCACTCTCGCACTCACTCTCTTTAGCCTTCTAGTTTTGTCCCCAACCCGTTTTCTCGTCTCCCTCCCCGACGTCGTACTCATCGTAGCCGTTTCTCTGTTTGGTGGTCGATAGAAGTTTCTTTTCCAGTGTAACTCCTTCTGTATTGCGTGCGCGCACCTGCGCGAACTCTCCGCCTCTTTATAAGATTCTCTTCGAGCTTTCTCTTTGCGCGTCATCTAACGCCGTTCTTCCGCTAGCGTTTGCTAGCGTTGTACATCTTCTATCTTGCTTTACTTTCAACACTTGCCATCTTCACACGATCCCTCCCTCTCAGACTTGCTTCTTATTCCTCCTTCTCATTTCTTGTCATCCGTCGGAACAAATCAGTTGAAAATACGAGATACAGATAGACAGACAGGACGCAAGCAAGCGAGCAGCAAGCGAGTTGTCGGAATTCAATTTGACTGCACTTTTTTGCACTTTTTCCTAGAATCGTAAGTCCATACTAGACGAATTTAAGGCTAAGGCATGAGGTGGCCTGCTGAAGCCTGCTACAGCAGCGTTGCGTAGGGTAGGGCGACGAAGGATAGGACGTAGAGTACGGCGCACGCCAGTACAGGCTGCCTTGCAGCATAGAGATTTCTTCTTCAACTAAATGGCATAAGCCGGACGGGTTAGTTTACCGTTCAGTACTCAGTCGTTTGCCGCTCGCTGCCGCGTGCGTCGGCTGACGCGACGCCGTACGTAGCGTTGTGAGTGAGTGCTCTCCTGCTTTCTCGAAGAGTGACCCAAACGAGAAACATACGTAGGAAAAACCACAACCACGGCTATAGCCGTGTGCGACTGGCAAAGCACAAGGCGACTAAGTTGTTCCTGCCTCAGATCTCTGCAACGCGTGATCACCGCGCGCAGTGGCGCAGTGGTCGCGATGTATGTCGCGTGTGTATCACGGCCTTGACTTGAGGTGGATGCAACATACGTTTGTAGCATACGTAGCATACGCGCGATGTATACGCATCTGGGCATCGTGTTTGGTGTTGGTGTTTCCGTGTGTATCCGCAGAAGCGGGGAGGAGGTAGGTATAAGGCAGTGTGAATATTATATTGATATGCTTCCGAGCGCTCGACGATGAGAGACTCAAGCTCTCGTCATCCATGTATGCAGTATCCACAGTGCTGACTGACGATCGGAGTGGGCACATGGTTAGCTCTTCGACTTCGACGAAAGTGTCTGGCCCACAAGAACTTGTAAAGATTATGAGAAAAGCAATGAAAGCGTTAGCGTTAGGAGCCTTGATATTTTATTCGTCTTAAATATACACGTGCACGTATTCAAAGAGATCTGGTTTGCCACACTTATGATTACTAGTAGTCTAGTAATACATTGTCATCGCTTATACATTACAAGATGAGAAATATTAGTGGTTGTAGTATATCAGTAGCCATGTTAACTCTCTCCTCGGACATGCGATTTAAGCTTCAGTCTTCGGCAAGCATTTTTGACGTCTCAATGAATTTCTTGAGCACGGCAACACTATTAACAGTGGCGTCAACTGTGAGATATTCTAGCCTACGCGACTTTGTCAAGAACAAGCGGCCTGCGTTGCTCTCAGAGGGAGTGATTCTGCTCCACGATAACACGCATCCACACGCATCCAGGGTTATACACAATATGCTGACCGGACATGTCGCCTTGCGACATCCATCAGTTTGTCCTGCTAAAAACACTTTAAAGGAAGACACTTTAACTCAGACGACAAACTGAATGACACATTGGAGGTCTGGCTCTGGGTTTTGGCACAGCCGCATGGATTCTGGGAACAGAGAACCCCTCGGCTCGTAAAACAGTGGGTTAATTTAGTGATTGGAAGAACACGGCAAAAAAATGATTTTTCCCAATGGAAGGAGGAGGCGGGAACGTCTTGTTAAGAAATGAGAATGGAATTTAATAAAAATAGTTATTCTGTCTTTTGTTTCTCCCATATAGTTGTGCAATCTACGTGGTCTGCGTTTCGCAGTTGCCGAGTACTTACACGTTCATGACAGCCATAATTGTTATGTTTTACGTTAATTTTTTTAAATTCAGAGTCGTAAAATTTTTCCAAGATTTTCTGCTGCCTCCTTGCTATGAGAAAACCTATTTCTTGCTGAGTGCTACTAAACCTAAAAACACATAACTTTCTCATACGCCGTCGCTAAAGCAGGCCAAAATGCTAGCAAGTATGAATGCTTTCTCTTTCAAGATGACTGTCGAAAAAGTTTAGGATCTCACTTTAGTACAAACATGATAGGCATTACATTTGCGATTGCCTTCGAACGGTCATTTGGGCGCACATTTTTGGTCGTAATGACAAAACTTTTACAGTTCTTTATGTGAAAGCTTCAACGTAAGAGATAATAACATATCGACTTTGTATAACTGTTTTAATCTGGCTATTCGCTCTTCGCTAGCTTCCGTCGGGTGTCATTTACATCATGAAGAATTTTGCCGCCGAACACGCCGGTATGATCCGGTCCTTCATGCAATAAGTGGTTCTCTCGCAAACGTAGATTTTGCACATCTATGTAGAAAAAAAGGCAGAATAACCTTTTATAAATTTAATCCTCACTCCTAAGCAAGACGTTTCCGCCCCATCATTCCATTGCAAAATTGATTATTTTCTTGCCGAGTTTCTGCCAAACCTTAAAATAAGTACATACGATTATAATAGATCCTGCATGTATATATTCCGTCACCTGAACACCCCGAATGTTGACTTGACCTCTTTCAAGACAATACCCTGATTATATTTTATTTTTGTCCCATTTTATTACTTTCCCATAGGGGGACTCTTAACAGTACGCTGCTGTATGGCAGCAGCTAGCCCCGTTTACTCCAAAAAAGATACATTTGAAGGTCCTATAACCAACAGACAACATCTTAAAGCTTTTCGTCTGTCGACTATGAGCTACCGCTTCCGCTACTCTTGGGTTGACCACTTTTACCTCCATTTTTAGATGAGCACTTTTCTGGACGCTAGAAACAGCATAAACACCCGTTGAACAAGCAAATAAAGTACAGCCACCTCTAATGCAGCGCAATGTGTTTGTTACTCTACCATCGACCAAATAGAAGCAAACGAGCAACGCCGTTCTTAGCTCAGCTTCCTCGGACTCCTATGGCCTATGGAGTATACGATACTGGCGACAGTGGAAAAGTCGCGCACCCTCTGGGAGGCCGTGTTTCGCTACGTGGACTGCATTCGACGTGTCACCAGTACGGACCACATCGAATGACCGGCGCCGAGGACGACATCCAACCACGACGTCTTCACGAGTGTCTGCCACCGACTTCGGCAAGACCAAGAAGCTGCACTGGCACCGCAATTGTGCCGGCTGTTAGCACGAACCTGGCCTCGCCCCGGGCTGCTACGCTGTATCGGCGCCTGCGACTGCTCGCAACGACGGAACGATTCCCGGCTCGCTCCACTAATGATGCAGGCAGCACCAGCCAGGTAGGTAGGCAGGCATGCAGCCTCGGCTGGCTATCCGTCCGTCAGCTAGTGAATTCACTGAGCGACTGACTGACTAAGTGAGCGAGTGAGTCGCGCACCCTTTCAAACGGGCCCGCCTGCCATCACGGGCGGGTGATGGCAGACATTGTCTGTGGCCCGACGTGGTGGTCAAGACGACGGGGCAACCCGTCTGTCCAGCCAGTCCACCATAGACAACGCGCGAAAGCCGACCGGCCATATGATGATGAATTATTCGTCTTCTGTCGCGACGCACGTGCGTACATTATCCACTACTGTCCGTTCGTCACTTGCATCGCCTGTGTGTGGGATCTCGCCTGTGTGTGGGATCTCGCCTGTGTGTGGGATTTCGCCTGTGTGTGGGATCTCGCCTGTGTGTGAGATCTCGCCTGGGTGTGGGATCTCGCCTGTGTATCCGACTGAGTCGCGGGCCACGAGCCGCCTGTGTCCTTATGCCGATAGCTGAATGAAATGAACAGCCATCACAACCAACCACCGCGCTGTCGTTCTCCTTTTTTCCACCTTTGCCTCCATTTGGCTCTGCCTCGTTCGTAGTTGCCTCTAGTTGGCTACGTTGAGCGAATTAAGAGCCACGCTTTAGTAGCTCACAATAGAGGCAAAAACTGCAAAAGGAGAAGCAGTGGAACAACAAGCAACAGCGTTCATTCAACGGGCGCGCGTCGATTTCGTATGTCCGGCGGCACCTTATCATCCTATGAATTGAAAGGTACCTGAAACAGAAAACAAATTATTTGGCCGCCGCCAGTGTATAGTTTGACCGTCAAGTGTGCGTGTCCATTTGAATTATCTTAGTATGTCAGTAGCTCAGTTCTATAGAAAAAAAAGGTCGTGTTACAAGCGTTTTTGAGAAAGAAAATATTTTTGATCTTTTTCCAGGCATAACATTTATTACTATTCAGAAGCTACTCGACTACTGGACTTCGTGTCGCAAAAGGTCCCTACCGTCGTGACCGCTGCAGCCTTTTCCACAATTAATCTGCGAAATTACTCTAGTTATTGTAAAGCACAGTTTATGAAACGTATACTAAAAGCCAAGACCAATTTTAATGCTTGACAAGCGGAAGGTTTATCTGCAAATTTGTGCAGTTCGTCAAAATGCTCACTGAAACTTTTGTCTACTGACTCGAATGCCTACTCTCTATATCTGAGAATATCTTGGCTATGATTTTTCATTCCGCGAAGCAGGATGTTATCGCATATCAGAAACTGTTTACGAAAATCAAAGTTATTAAAATATTTAGGAAGAGAAATAGATGTCAACTGCGGCTTTTAATTCTATTGGACTGGACTTGATCTTAAACAAACAGCAAGCGGCATCAACTGACATTTGCTTTGATTTTATTATGACATCGTTTGTCTGTTATTGTGCAAAGTTCAGCGCGTTCCGAAAGTGGTTCCTCAGTACGATAAGGTATGCTTGTGAGTGACGCTAAAAATTAGAGCATATCGGAATGGAGGTCCTCCGGAAAACAGTCGCCTCGTCTTTCCTATTGTGTGCTTTAACACATGAGATAGAGACCTAAATGGTTTTAATTGCAAGCGGTCCGTATTGACTTCTGACTTTATCAATGAACAATAATTTCCCCCATCACACGGGCGATTACTGTTCCGTCGACTAAGGCACAGGGAAATGTGAAAGTCTCTACAAAGTAGAAAAACTTGGACTGGTGAGCGCAGTCGCCTACTCGGACTACCATCTAGAGAAATCAAGTTAAGGTAACGTTTTCGGGCTCACCCTCAGCCGAGATTTAACGTCCACGGAACTGTTTTTCACATTGCTTTATAGACGGACCTCCATAAATACAAATGTGCAACGGTGGGGCTGGAGCCCGCGCACCTATGTGTTTCCTCCGGTTGCGAGGCGCAGGGGGAATGCACCACACCACCGGGCAAGACAAATTGACCTAGCTACAGGAGACGGCGCTCCTGCAGCTAGGCCACATTTATCAAGAAGAGCCGGGCAACTCAAGCCGATTATAAACCTTGATTGAGTCTTGTCGACCCCAACTTCTTCTAGACAGAGAGTTTGTTGTTCTCTGACGGCACATTTCACATTTCGCCCGCCCTAGCCTTCGAAGCAGCTATAGCTCTCTTAGAGCGCCAGTGCGTCGAGCCATGGTGGCATGCGTCTGCGCCTCGCGACCGGAGAAGACACAAAGGTGCGCGGGTTTGAACCCCACCGTTGCACATTTCTATTTATAGGGGTCCGTCTATGAAGCAATGCGAAAAGCAGTCCCATGGACGTTAAATCTTGGCTGAGAGTCAGCCCCGAAAGGATTTTTAGAGCGCCAGTGCGGCTAGACGCTCGCGAAATATGGGACAGGGTTGGCCTGGTGAGAGACTAGTCTTATAATCGTGCACTGTGCAATATTAGCACACAGCATTAGGGTGGCTGTTTGTTTTGCGGTGGAAGGCACAGCAAAAGCAGGTGTTTGACTACAATATTAATGGACGAGGATCGTAATCCAGTGACAGAAGCTAAGGTGTGTAAGGGCCTGCATGTATCCGTAATGTGTACACAAGCTATATCCAGTAATATTGCAACATCTTTGCCGTAGCTTGCAGTAATCGAGTTGCGAATGAACCACCTTCGGCTTGGTAACCGAACTGAGCTCCATAAAATGGCACTTTGCTGAATGTGTGTGTTTGTGAGCGTGATGGAAATGTAATGATAAAGTATTGAACATGAAATCTAAGAAATGTGACATTACATGGTCTCGATTTATCTTATTGTTGCGACTACTTTGGATGGTTTCAGACAGGTGAAACAGTGTGGCGGCGTGGTCTAAGGAACTAGTGCGCTAGTCATGGTTGTCATCTACCGGGGTCTCGCCGGTTCGATCCCTGTTGTTAATCGAATTTTCGTTGAGCGATGCTCATTAAGAATAGATGATAAACCATACCGCTGAGAGTCAGCGGCCATGCTGCTACAAGAACTGTCGTGGAAAGCCTAGATAATTTAACTAGTCCGGCCCTCGGTGCATTGAAGATATACCTCAGGTTAAGTTCCAAGCCCGTAGGGAACGGATGATGGTCTAGAATTAAAAACAACCTCCTTAAAAATGTTTTAATTCTAGACAGATAAGACAAAATTGTCCACCTTCTTCTGGAAAATGCACAACAACCGTACTACATATGGCACAAAAAAATATATATATAATTAAATGTATACCACTGAGACTGCTAAAACAGAAGTGACGAATCCAACAAAAATAACAAGGATAAAAACAGTAGATACAGCATATATATATATATATATATAACAGAGGGCTTACACAATTCCCTCAACAATTATATAATGTCTTCGAATGCATCGTCGTGCGTATTGAGCTCGACGCATGAGGCGCATCGTGAGTGGTCCGACAAGGCCAGCTCTTGTCGCACACAACAGCCCCCGACTAACATCCCTTAGTGCTTGCTCGGCTGTTCGACTATCCTTGCTCCGTTGCTCTTTCTTGTCCTCTATTCAATTTTCTTTGTTTCATTCCCGCTCTGGTGCAAAGTCCCTGATACTAACAAAGCAATCAACTAATGAAGACTTTTCTCCACTGCCTTTTTAACTAATGAGCTTCAAGATATCTTCAGTCGCTCGTCGGCGCTTGCAGTACGCTTGCACGGCTAAAACAACGGTTGTGTGCGAATGCAGTCCGACAAACCGACCGACCGGTTTGAGACGGTTTGAAAGGTTTGTGTGTACGGAGTGTGCTAATTCAATGCACATGCGCGCCTATGTATTATCGTGCCGATCCTGTAATGACTGCAGGTCGTGCACAATCGTACTGTTTTGTGGCTGTCACCTGCACATTTCTTGCAAAGGTCGACCTGGAGTTTTCAATCATAGAGTGAATACTTTCTTACTCTGTATCGTGGTATCGTGGGATCGGCAAGCAGTGGCACCCTTAAATGGCTTTAAATTAATATATATATATATATATATATTTTTTTTTTTTTTTAACTTTTTTTTGCCCTATCTTAATTATTTATTAATACATATTGTTCACAATTTATTCAAAATGTCTCTTAAAATTCCGAAGGAGTGTGTTGTCAAAAGGACGTCCTGTTTGGCTTCATCAGGACTTGGCCACCTTAAACGTATTCCGGTATTTCTACCTGGCCAGCGCTCTCAGACTTCGAAAATAATAGCAAATTGTGACATGGTACAAGCATACGTGCAGTAGTCTTTAAATATGTATAGTCAATTCAACATGTTGTGAGCATAAATCATAATAAAATCATTATCTATATCAACTGTATTTGCAACTGCGAGTTAGGTAGGTTCGTGCAGGTAGGTGCCAATGCATGTGACTGACTTGGTTGACCTTCTTGATAATCTATCTGCAACAGCCGGGGACATCAATACGAGAGTAAATCAATAAACCAATCTAGTTACAATCAATAAAAGTACTGTGCACTCACAGACAATAACAGTGAATACGATTAAGCAAAAGACCACAACACACAACAGAGGAGATATAGCCATAATAGCAAAAACAGCAACAACAAGCCAGAAAAAGTAGTAGACTAATGCCAATAAAAACTACAGATACACAAGAATAGTGACAACGACAATCATAAAATAGCAACACTAAAGAAAATGCAACTAAGAGCAACGAGAATAACCATATAAAAACCAATAAAATTAAAAACATGGCAATCATGCAAGCAACAACCAACTCAACACTAGACAGGTTTGCGTTCACGAGTTCTCTAGCGCGCGCCGACAGTCCGTTTGTCGTTGGTCGTTGTCGTTCGTTGTCCAGAGTGACATGAGATGCGCCGTAGATATCGCGTCTCCGGGCAATGCGAGAGTTGTATGTCTACAAGATCATTTCTACAAGGGGCAGGAGCAGCCGATCGGGAAACTGGATTGAACTCGCGATTCGAGATTCAAGTTCCAGAGACCCCGTAGCTGCACCGTAGATCGCCATCGATGCGGGGAAAACAGGGTATACAGTCCCGACTGCCCGTGAGGCAGACGTGCATCGGATGGACGCTGCCCCAATACCCCATTACCGGGCGGGTTAAAAAGCTGTGGGCTTTAGGCGAGCTTCTATCTGAAGAGGGCCACACGGGGTCCGACGCCAGAAAGGAAACTGATCAGCTCAGCTGGCCGGTTAGGCCAAAGTCACCGCAAGCAATCAGGAGAGTGAACCCCAGGGAAAGAAAGGATAGCGCACCAAATAATTCAAAGAAAACAAAAGTCTAGTAGCAGAGGGGAGCGGCGACTGCAACTGTGGCCGGACGCAACCAAAAAGGCCAGTGGTGTTTGAAGTTCTACACGTTAACCTAGACCGTTGCCGTGCGCACACAGATGCTTAAAAAAGCGGTAGCGCGAAAAATGGAGCCCAACTTGGCTCGTGAACAAAAAATATATTTCCATAAATTCTGTCGCCAGAGGCAGGGCAAACTGAGCCGCAGTTGGATAGCGGCAAATACGGTGTTGTGCATGGGACCCAGTCGGACGTTGTGGACGAGGGAGCCACTGGCCCGCTTCGACCGCCTAATCCTCGGGGAAGCAGCAATCAAGTTCGTTAGGTGACATCTTTCTCTTGGAGTAATTTTTTTCTAGTAAGGCTCCACATATGGCTAACGTATTGCAGAACAGGTTCGAAAGAACATGATTGCCTTAAAGAAAAACGTCAGAAGCAGACGCTCAGCTTTCGTCGATCTTAAGGATGCTTCGGTGGCCTGCAGGTAATGTGGGTTTACCTTACTGTATGTCACTCAGCTTGAAATACTGAAACCCCCGCCTTTCTTGAGTTATCAAACGCGTTTCAAGCTCAGCGTAACTCTAGCTCTCGAACAGTTAAGGTCGAAATTTTTTACTAAGCTCCTTGACGCAGACTTCAGATTTCACGGATCTTTGGCGATTCTACGAATAACTGGAAACGATGGCGATAGGAGCCACGTCATCTATACACCTTACCCGCTACTCCTACACAGATTCTATCGAGGGCTACTAGCGGCAATTTGCGCGATGCACCTATTCCCTCACGACCCCCGTCCCCCACCGGCTTTTTAAGTGCTGGTGAAACCAAGAGGTAGCTGACGCCAGAGAGACAAGCATTCGCGCAAATAACGGTTTACACGATAAGCCCGAAGTCACGGGCTCAATACCGGACCAGCCTGGGTCCAGACCCAGACTCGAGGTAGCGATCGGACGAAGCAAGGAGGGGTTTGGGAGGGAGCCCTGGTTGAGCACGGTAAAAAGACCCCCACCGAGGGGGTAATTCCTTCCCTGTAATCGATGCGGTTAAGCAGAGTTTCGGTCCTTGGCAAGTCCCCAGGGCCAGATGAGGTTCCTCCCGAGATAGTCAAGATGCTTGCGCATAGCTGAAAAAAAAACCTACCCAACGGCAGATTTCTGGCCCATGGGAAGAGAGGTATTCATACCAAGGCGGGATGTGCACGGGAAAGGTTCTCCCCTGGCAAGATCTCAGGGCCGGGCGGGACGAGCTTCAAGCTACGTCCCGTTGTACATATTATTTCGTTTTGATATGTATAACTTATTTCTAAATAAGTTCTCTGCAAGCAAGTGTATCTTCACATTACACAAAACCAAAATAAAATGTACTCATGCGAAATCGTCATATTGACAATCTGCTAAAAGCTTATTTACCTTTCATGGGGTCAAGGTATTTGGTTCCACTTACACAACTTCTTTAATAATTTAGACTATACTCAAATGAATATAGGGCGCCAGCTGGATGAGAGACTTAATCAAGTTATTTTTTACAAGGAGATAATCACCGGATGCGCCTAGACAAATGGTGTGACTCTCTTAAGTTGACCACATGCCTGTTCATGTGGCTCTAAAAGGTCAGCGTTAGCTCCGTTGATCGTTATTGTGCAGGCCAACTAGAATTGGAAGCTTCTTTATTTA
>QVRM01006035.1:0-17902 GCA_003439945.1 Dermanyssus gallinae
ATACCTCGACGGGCTCATGCGCGAAAAGATCCGGCTGGAGAATAATCGCCGGGCGCGATTCGTCGCCCGGCGGAGCCCCCCTGATTTAACCCAGCAGGACTTACCTGCTCGGGATGCACCTACAGACTAAGGAAAGGGTTGAAGCGTGAGACTCCTCCCTCCTGGTCTCGAGGTAATGGTTCACAATTCCGAACCAGGAGGGGGTTCCGGGGGGGTGGTTTTTAGTGGGTAGTGCGCTCGGATTAGAGTGAGTCGCGTATTCCCTCTCCGAGCGTCTAGCCCCACACTACCCGTCATTATATCGGCGGGTGTGCGTAAATGCATTTTCCACCCCTTAAAAAAAAAAAAAAAAAAAAAAGGGACTCTCCACAGGAAAAAGGTCCCCTTTTATCTACGGAAGCTTTTATCAAATTATCTACATGACAGAACAATCCAGTCCCACGGGTCCGTTTTTAACATGACTGCAGGGGTGCCACAGGGATCCATACATGGCCCCCCTGCTATAGATTATAACCTACGACGACGTGTTGCGGCTGAGGGATCTCCCCCCCGGCGTCAACCTCCTTGCCTACGCTGACGACCTCGTCCTAACCGTCCAGGCTCGGACCGCGGATCTGCTGCAGAGCCGTGCGAACGAGGCACTTGGCGACGTCGCCCGCTGGATGCAAGAAGCGGGGCTCGCTCTCGCCCCAGCCAAAAGCGAGGCGATACTCTTGGTGGGCCGAAGAACATGCCCCGACCTTCACCTCCGCCTAGATGGCCAGGAGATTGTACTCGTCAACCCACGTAAATACCTCGGGGTTACCCTTGACAGGGGTTCTCCGCGGTACTGAACACGTGCGGCGGGTGACGGAAAAGGCAACGAAGACGGCCAATGACTTCGCACGTCTCATGCTCAACACATATGGTCCACGGCAGCTGAGAAGACGAATAATTATGTCCGCGGCCGAGTCGGTTGCCCTGTACAGAGCTCCGGCCTGGCCCACCAACACACTAAAATTCGCCGCAAACAGGACTCGCCTGCGTCGGGCCCAAAGGGTCGGAGCTCTCAGGGTAATCTCAGCGTACAGGACGGTTAGCCACGTATTCACGCCAAGTTTTCACAATCTGTACGCGTCTTTCAATTGAGCAACGCTCTATTTTGGATTTGTAAGCTCAACTTTGAGTTATATACAAACATAGCAGACTGCAAAGAGAGCAGAGTTAAACACGGGAATTTTGGAAGATATATCTTTACAAAAGTAATTAAAGGAACTAAACTAAAAGAAGCAGCTCTATCACCACAATTAGCATGGTTTTTTCTTGTTGTGATATATCAACAATAGACAAAATTAACTCCGGTTGACTGCCGTCAAAGTTGCTTAAATTCAGTTAGATACGCACTGTATGAACAGAACGGCCTAGAATGCAGCGGATAATGGCTTCTCTCCTTCAAACTTTATTAAGCAATATTGCACTATTTCACTAGATTTTGAAGAGCCTCTTTCTCGAAAGATTTTTAAAGGTGGTCGTTTTTTGAATATGTAATATGACCTAAATCGGGCCACGTTGACCAGCAATGTCTCAAAAAGATATCACGTTTACCCCAAATTGGAACTACGCATTTCCATCTTTTCATATATATATATATATATATATATATAAAGTATTGTTCCATACTCTAACGCATATCAACGTACCCAGAGATCAGACGAAATTACAAAACTGGATGCTTGGCGGGTCAGTGACAATGTAGGAGGTTAACGCGGCAACTCAAAAAATAATGGTCGCTTTAACGAGACACTGTTCAACGTCACAGGTGCAAGTGCTCATAAAGAAACCGACGTCTGCTTCATTTGGGCAAACGTGCAAATGAACGTGAATAAATAGGAACATACATCTTATATGTGGATCAGTGGCTACACGCCGCCATACTTGTACGCGCTTAATGCCTATTGTTCTTACCACAAACATCAATTAGCACGACGTGATGATCAGTGTGCGACATGTGTTTTTTTAAATGTAAGCCAAAAACTATTTCAATCAGTCTAACCGTGCTCTTTATTGCTGTGTTCATTCGATGTCATGATGCTGACGGCAGAGACTTCTTTCTGTGGTGCAAGTTGCTCTGCTGGCCGTGTTCCCGTTATCTACCATGTCGCCACGAAACAGCTTCTCCTGCAGGCGCCAGAATACAATGCGCCACCCTGTCGCCATCCTGCAAACGCTATGCCTTTTCGCGTTGGTGTTCGTAATTGTGAGCGCAAATACCACCATCAACGACGACCACTTCCACTAGAACTACATGCCGCATCCCTATGAGAACTGTGAGTTGTCGCAACGTTGCTTAGGACAACATGCGCTCGGGAACAGTGTTATTTGTGGTTTTTGTGACAAAATTCTAAATTAGCAGGAAAGGTATTCTCATCAGCACGAAGAGGGTATGAAGCCACTGAAGTAAGCTTTTGAAAACCGGCCCAGCCTTCTGTAAGCCTGTAGCAGGTAGCAATCAAGGTGAAGGGGAAAACGTCTGCTGTAGTATTTTTGAGCGCTTTGATACCTGGGCGCTTTGTTGTTGTTATTGTCGTCCTCATCAGCACAATCTCAGCCCAGCAAATGACAGATGAGCTTTGCTCAATTGTTCTATGGTCTACTTGCTCACATTTAGAAGAACTCTTTCTAATATTAGCAGGCAATGGGTACTCTAGAGAGGTGTCACTCATATTCCTTCGGGCCAGGTACTTTCAGCCTGTACCATCCCTGCAAGGCAGCCACATACAATTCACTTACAAAACTCATGCATACCCACCCCCAAGACCTACGGGGAGGAAGCTAGCCACGAGTAAGCTCGCACCCCCTCGATTATTTGGAGAATTTGCTAGGCAATTTCTTTTCGGTGGAGTCTCACAGTACCGACCGACATTTGAGGATGACTTTCCTGCAGTGGTGTTCGTGTGTGCAAACCTAATTGTCCAGCTACTCCTCTAAACAAACGTTATTGGATGAACCATAGCTAGTTTTTGGTGAATCGACCTACAAAGATGAAAGTGATGAGATTTGTCGTTGCAACAATTGCTGTTGTTGTTATTGCTGCAGTTGTTCCTATTGTTGCTGCTGTCGTCGGCTTTACCTCTGCATCTTGCTGCTTGTTACTAAAAATCCTATCCAATGATGCTGACCAACACCGCAGCAGTCCAGCCCTACAGTGCCGCTCAAAGTGTCTCAGTATATATATATATATATATATATATATATAAAGATGACATGCGTATTTAAGTTTATATGGCAACGAATAATATATCAATGAAAACGATAAAAAGCAATTGCTCGATTGTATGCACTTAATCTATTTAAGCCGAAAACGTTCCTATATTTCCTAAACTTGTTAGCTGCCTTTAGCTATTAACTAGAGTGAATGACAAAGCCGTTGTCTAACTGGAAGAATTGGCCATGAGCCAAAGAGTCTAACCGACCCACACTTAACGTGTCTTTCCATAACTCTCTGTTTCATGGTGTCCTCTGTAGGCTTTTTGGCTCTTCACTAGCCGCTAATGGCAGCTTTTGTCATCGTGCTGAGCTTCTTCTCGATGTGCTGCTTCGTATACCAATGCTGTCTCAAGAATTGCTGCAAAGAGGCATCTGACATGCGTCATCTCACGAGAGCCTCTCGTACGCCCAGCGAAAACTTGAGCATCAACAATGAACGACCATATAGAACCGCCTATGGAGTGATCTAGCTCGGAGGAGAGCGTGACCTAAAATGCCCACGTTCGTACTCGCTCATTGTTATTAACTAACGTAATTGTCTATGCAACTCCCGTTGGGTGTTGCATAGACAATAAAGTTAGATAATGTTTGGTGCCTGTGAACGCGTGCAACGAGAGCCGTGCCATCGCATGTGATTATTGGTTGGCGGGCGGATTCGTTCAAGCAAGATTTGGACTATTAATTGTATATCATTTGGACTATTAAAATAAATATTTTTCTGTACTTCTACCATTTTGGCAAGTGACTCAATTAACGACAAAACCAACTATGGTAGCTGCATGTCTACGCTCCATCCGATATGGCCATGAGTTACTCTGCAATCACAGAAGTCAACTCTACTCATTTGGTACCAAACTGATTTACTTAAGATGAACATTTAGAGTAAACAAGACACAAAATTGTTCATCTCGCTCGTATACGAAACATTTTCGATCCCCCCCCCCAAAATATTTTCTTACCGATCGTTTGACTATATTCCTGAGTTATACAGGGTGTTGCAGGAATATTTGAAGCCCGATATACAGAATTGTAGAGCTCGTTAAAGCAAATATTTTTTCCAATGGAATATGGTCTCCTGAGAAGTCTTGTTTCGGAGTGAGAGTGAAATTACTACAATTTGTGACACTGGTGTTTTTGCCCGACATAGGAGCACAAAATGTGCTGTTGCGAGACAACCAGTCTTCCTAGACAGAAACTAAGCACACCATAGTGTTCGTGACAAAATTGCTCCATCTGAAGAATATGCAAGGCCGGTCAGAAGACGCGACATGGTCGCTTAGAAAAGAATTCGCCAAAAATAAAGTTCTTTATTAGCGTTCACGCTAAATACTTTAGAATCATAACCCTATAACCATTCACAGCGCTCAAAACGGACACATTCAGCCAATGCGCAATTCATGGCGATCATTTTGGTACCAAACATATGTCCATGCGAGCTGTGGTTGCGGAGTAATTACGATTTTTCGGAGGGCATGTCCAGATTAAGTGCATGTAAAATGACTGTGTGGCGACGTTCACTACCGCCGATGTGTCGCGCGACAGCCGCAGCGCGTCATTTTTCATGCACTTAATCTGGACATGCCCTCCGAAAAATCGTAATTACTCCGCAACCACAGCTCGCATCGCCATGAATTGTGCATTGGCTGGATATGTCCGTTTTAAGCGCTGTGAGTGGTTGTAGGGTTATGATTCTAAAGTATTTGGCGTGAACGCTAATAAAGAACTTTATTTTTGGCCAATTCACTTTTAAGCGACCATGTCGCGTTTTCTGACCGGCCTTGCATATTCTTCAGATGGGCATACTTTTATCACGAACACGATGGTGTGCTTAGTTTCTGTCTAGGACGACTGGTTGTCTCGCAACAGCACATTTTGTGCTCCTATGTCGGGCCAAAACACTAGTGTCACAAATTGTAGTAATTTCGCTCTCACTCCGAAACAAGACTTCTCAGAGACCATGTTCCATTGGAAAAAATATTTGCTTTAACGAGCTCTACAATTCTGTATATCGCGCTTCAAATATTCCTGCAACACCCTGTATATATATATATATATATATATATATATATATATATATATATATATATATATATATAATCGTGGAATGCATCTGGTTCTCCTCAGATTGTATCCGAATATATCTGTACATAATCCTCTATATACGAAGCAGATATGGCAAAACTTTCTTCCATAAAAATGTTTCCAGTTCTGTTTTACCTTTTTAGAATTCATGGTGGGCAAAATACGAACATACATACTCCTTCGCTAAATTGCACAGTCGCGTTTTCAATATAATTTCGATATTTTTAATTCAGTATTCGGAAAAAGTTGTGTACACACGGTCTCCCAGAATTCGTCCAACACTATTTAGGATCTCGTGCAACTCGGCAAAAAAAATTTAGCCGATGGGACAAGAAGGCGAAAACGTCTTCTAAAAAGGGATAGCTGAGCGTGCAAGCCAAAATATAAGAATTACAAAGAATTTTATTTTTTGAGAATTATAATTTTGAGAATACAATATTTATTCTGCTTTGAGCTAACGTAGAATGCAATTCGACAGATGCAAGCACGCAGGTATGATTGGCTTGTCGATAGGATGATTGGAACTCTTACAATTGTTTGAGGACTTAATGAAGATATGTCAGGACAAAAACCTCAATACAACCATTTTGGTCTTTTTGCACTCGTTTCCAATGAAGAAATTTCCACTTCTCGTTCCATTGGAAAATAATATTTTTCGCCAAATTGTGCTAGATTTTAAAGCACAATTTAGCGGGTGGTTATACTACTATAGCACAATATGGCATATGTGGTTCAGTGGTTACACCCTGCCATACTTGTATGCGCTAAATGCTTATATTGTTCTTACCACAACACATCAATCAGCACGGCATCATGCTCGGTGTGCAATATATGTTCGATCACCTCAGAATGTCAATTATATTGCTGTTCTGCTGCGGCAGATACCTAATGAATGTTGACTCTATGCGCCATTGCACGTCGTAAATGCAACCTGGGAAGGACTATGACTAGGACAATGACATTATTTAATATAAGGACAATCATATTAAGCACAGTCTTTAAGATGGCGGCGTCCGTGCGGACGTATTTTTTGTACGCTCTACTAGTATGCCATACTAGTCTGCGCTCTACTAGTATCCCAAAACTGGGCCGTTAATAGACAGTCCAGGTCAGTGCGATGTAGACCGTCACTGCCATTCCAGCTACAGGGCAGAATACACTCATTTCGACGCTGTCCTGTGAAGTCGCAACATCTAAGGGCATCCGCGCTAGTGACACCGTTGCTAGTGCGATACAGAAACAACCTACTCCGCCTGCACTACCTGTGGCGGACAGATTCTTCAAAGAAAGTAGACTCTTCAGAGTACGTCAAAAATGTACTCTGTGTGAGGTATTTTTGTGTGGAGGATGGTTAAATACTTGTACGCACTATTGGTGCGAGTAGGAAAATGAAAGAATCCCACTTCCCATCTCGAGCGTGTTGAGAGAGTTGCAACAAACCGTTGCACATACACACACTTCTCCTTCTAAATACCAGGAATGAACAATACAAACTGCAAATCATGCTTTTCGGGAGTTGTTCGTGCTTTTTGCCAGAAACACTATTCCAGACATCGTGCAGGCGCCGTGTCGAGCCCGGTGGCGTGGTGGCATGCGTCTGCGCCTCGCGACCGGAGAAGACACATAGGTGCGCGGGTTCGAGCCCCACCGTTGCACATTTGTGTTTATAGGGGTCCGTCTATGAAGCAATGCAAAAGCAGTCCCATGGACGTTAAATCTTGGCTGAGAGTCAGCCCCGGAAGGATTTTTTTCTTAGACATCATGCAGTCGCCTAACAGAACATCAGGCGTTAAAGAAACAAATCGATAATTTGGCAAGGAAAGCTGACCACGCCGCCAATCAACAGACTATAAAACAAACACCAACGAAGATTTCCGGGTATCGCATGATGAATCTCTCGGATAAAGCGCGGATGCAAAGAACGACGCAGTGCTTTAGATGCAATCGCATGGATTACAGGTAGTTTAATAAGTTCTTAGAATGAAAACCGAGAATTTTCCAAATCATGTTTTTAAATTTTTCCTATTCGATATACTCCCCGAGAAGCTCAATACACTTTTCCCACCGAGATTTCAGAGCTTTCATACCTCTTGAGTAGAATTCCGCGTCGTTAGACTGAAAATAGGCATTGACAGCAGCCTTAACCTCTTCATTGCTGGAAAAACGCTTTCCACCGAGACTATTCTTCAAATGTCCGAAGAGGAAATAATCAGAGGGGGCCAGGTCTGGAGAATAGGAGGGTTGTTCAATAAGTTCGAACCTCAGTTGGGCCAGTTTTGCCGATGCTTGCCGGGACTTGTGTGCAGGAGCATTGCCCTGGTGAAACGGGACAACCTTCTTCTGCAAAGCGGGCCGTTTCACGATGAGTTCTTGCTAACGGCAGTCCAACAGTCTTGCATAATATTCTCCTGTGATCGTTTTACAGCTCTCAAGGTAGTCGACCAGCATTATTCTACGTTGGTCTTAAAAAACTGTAGCCATCACCTTTCCGGTCAATGCCGTTGTCCGCACCCTTTCGGAGGTCCTTCATCAGGTGCACACCATTGGCAAGATGCTTCTTGGGTCTCGGGAGTGTAGTGATGAACCCGGCTTTCATCGACGGTCATGAATCTGCACCAAAAATCCGACAGATTGTTCGACATCTTGGCCAAATTTCGCTGTAAAGCCTAAACAGGCGCGTCTTTTTGGCCTTGGTTGAGCAAATGCGGCAGCCATTTTACTCTAAGCTCTTTCATCTTCAAGTTTTCGTGTAGGATAAAATGCACACTGCCTAAACTAATCCCTAATGCCTCCGCTATTTCCTTAATGTTCATTCGCTTATCTGTGCCAAGAATTTTTCGCACTTTCTCTACGTTTTCCTCATCAGTTGCCGTTTTTTGGCCTCCTGGACGTAGTTCATCCTCGGTGCTCCTGCGACCTCTTTTTAACACATTAATCCAGTTTGAAACAGTGGCAAAACATGGCGCAGAGTCACTGTACGTCTCGTCTAACTCAATTTTTACTTGGGTCGCATTCCAACCTTTGAAATAAAAATGCTTGATAACCACTCGAAACTCTTTTTCTCCATTTTTAAAAATCACGCCGACACGTTGCACGGGAAAAGCTATCAAACGAAATCGCAACGGCCAATCACCATTATATATTGAGTGCTAGCAGTCGAAAAGTTGCAGTTCCTATTAGCGGTGAAAGCGTGCCAAAATTCGAATTCTAAAAAGCTCATTCTAAGAACTTATTGAACTACCTGTACTTTGCCGCCAACTGCAATGTTTTAAAACCAAAGTATGGAAGATGTGGCTCTGTGGAATCTCTTACGAAGGATGCAAGGGTCAGGCCAAAGGTAGCTTATGTAGTGGCGAGCTTTTCGCTCCCGTAGTATACGCTCAACCGTCTAATAACTTTTCAAAGCGCAGTTGGTCGTCAGTAATGAGAAGTTGCATTACGGTGAAAAACAACGGGTTGAAAACTCAAGCAGTTGGCCTAGAGACAAAACTGGCCGAAAATGGCAAAAGGTGTTGCCTTGAGTGGACATTGTCGCAAATATTATACAATGTTTGCTAGACAAGATCGTCTCTTATTTTATAAAAATGGTTCAAACTGCAGTAACCAGTGTATTTGAAAAGTTGCTTTGTTCTCTTTTATCTAGGATTACCAGAGGAGCAATGTATAGTATGCCGAGTAAATTTGCTTAAACCGCTTTACTTGCAAAAACCTTTGCAAACTCAATTAAAGCTTCCTTGCGCGGTGCGCTTTGCACGCTCTTATGAACGAAGGTGTAGAGACGAGCAAAAGCGACAAGCCTCCTGAAGACTCGTGACAGGCTTGCACAGCAGCAACAGACGCACTAGTATTAAGGTTTCGCTACTTAGAGGGAATTCTCAAGGACATCAAAACAAGTTTCATATTGATTCCTTACTGAGACATGGGCCGCCGAACCCACGGTCGTCCCTAGTTGGTGTATAACGATCATGTCCATGTGTACGAACAAAGAGGCCGGCTAAAGCAAGTGGGGGGCACAAACCTGCGGCAGAGAATATAAATGCATAGTCCTCACAGAAAACGCCAACAACGTGAATGCAATATATTATAACCCTCCAGAGGCAAAAGCAACACTGCTGGATAAATTAACACTACTCGATATAGTGGACTTACAAACAAATGACGGTACTATGTGGTGACATTAATTATCGGCTTTAAGAGCCGGGGCGTTCAAGAACGAGGTATTGCAGTATGTAGATTATATCCAGTCACAAATCCGCCAAAGTTATTCTTCTATTTTTTTCTTTACTCTGGTTACGAATCGAGGCTCCAAGTCTTGTTGGTTGTGCTTACGCATCGCCAAACACTGCTGCAAGATGTTTTTTAGTGTGTTGTTTATGCTCGGCGATCGCGACACCCACTTCACACATAGCTTGTTTATTTATAATCTCCTATCGTGCAGATTTATTATGCCCGAGTCTACTGAAGTGCCAACAATGTATTTTCTAGGACGGTGCAATTGATTTCGTATAATTAGGAACGACACGATGGCGTATATATTAAATGTCATCAACACTGGTGCGGACACTCCATAAACTTCCTTTTTGCGCAACCGTCCCCTTCTTAAAGTAAGTGTACATATATGCGTGTATATATATATATGTATATATGTGAACTGTCTAAAGAATTGTAGGAATTGCTAAACTGATTGAATTTTAGGAATTGGGACATACATGATTTGTTTAGGAGTGGCAGTAAAAATACGAAGAGATGTTATAACGACGGGGCGGACATGCTGTTAAAATTGTATATAATGCCTTTTCAAACGTTTCACTGATATAACTCTTATAAAGGCATTATTTTTTTGGGGTTACAATAAATGCTCGCAGGGGTCTCGTAAATGAGACTTTGTGAGTGACCTCAAAAATAAGTCTAACTGTCTTTAAGACTCGGGTAATTTGCCGACCATTCCATAAATCCTTGAAGAAGACGTCTAGATGAGATCGTTTTTCAACTTCATTGCGTGCCGGCGCTCATGTTCAGGAATTTTCGTTGTTAAGCATACCAATGCTCTGTACAGTTATGGTTCCCAAACTGACGAACAATAAAGCAATTCTAATAACACTAGAATATTAAACATACGGTCGTATCCCTCAGGTTATTAAATAGCAAAACGCCGGAATTTTTTTTCGATATGTGCATACACGGTTTTCTCAACAACTTGCTTACTTAAATACGGATCGGCCGAGACCAATATACTTAAAACTTGAACAAAATCTACCGACGGAACTTCGATTGAGCCCAATTCCAGTATAGCTACATGATTTAGTACATGCAGTTAATGAGAATAGAAGAGTAACGTTGGCTTTATCGATTGTCGTGTGCTTGGCACAGGATTCAAACGGTGCAAAAGCGCGTATAAAATCGCTACCTTCAAACCACGTTGATGATATGCTGCTCAGGGACGCCACGGACGCTGCCCAGGGACGCTATGAGCGCTGCTCAGGCGGCCAGGACTGCAGGATGATGGCTGTGCCATCTTCTTGCAGCGCAAGTCTGTGAGCGACGACGATAGATTAACGAGTTCAAGTTAACGTACAGACTCTCTTAAGCGTCTACAGAGATTGCATAGATCAGTAGATAGTCAAATAGATGGGCAGATATCTATCTGCCCATCTATTTGACTATCTCTAAATGTGCGTCCAACTCCCACGATCGATGTCACTGAGCTACCAATAAAAAGTATGACACCTATGGAGAGACAGGTTTTATGGTTATCATGATCTCGATAGTCACAAATGTAAGCATACAGACATACACGCGAATACATGTGTGCACACGCGCACCAGCACTCAGAGCATTGACTCGCGATGATTCTGAAACTGGCGGCGGGAGCGGTATCAGCAGCCACAACAACAACACTGTAGCTGCAATCGAGATCTCTACATTATGATAATAATGGCGGACAGGCTATAGAGTGGTGTTGGTGAGGTGGGGCCATGCAAATAGTGCTGGCGGCGGCGGCGGCGAGAGCGATAACGATTTATCGCTCTCGCCAGAGCCAACGAAACCTCAAATTTGATGGGGCTGACAAGGGCAAGGCCGAGGAGCATAGTAATCACATCTACCATCTCCTAGCTAACTCTGATGCTAATAGTGATGGATCTCTTGCTGATAAAATGATTAAGGCGCCATCGCATTGTTGTCTGCGCAGTCCCCTCGCTTGTCCTTGGTCTCAGTATAAAAGACAAAAGTTGCGCTTTGAAGACCGTACAGTTGCGTTTAGGTGATCTCGCAGTGCAAGTCTCTACGATTGGCTCATTCTAGGCAAACTTTGTGGTGTTGTTCCGGAGAAAGTTCAGTTGCTGTTGTTGTCGATTAATCTCTGCAGAGAAGTTTGTACGTAAATACAGTAGTAGCAGCAGCAACAGTCAACGAAGTTGACTCGCCAGTAATTCACCTAGCCCAATTCCAACGGAGTAGTTAGGTAAGTGAATATAGATTTATTTCTGATATTTTTTTTATTATAATAAACTTACTTAGTTTGCACTAATACTACAAACGGATAATCGACGGGAAACTGCGCTGTCTGCCGTACATCCGTTTGAGTATCTCGTTTGACTATTTTTCTATCTAGAGTGATATTGATAGCGTCGTTTATCATTAAAAAAATCCCGAAATAATACTACTAATAATTATGTTGCTTTACTTGATGTGTGGACACTAATTATGTTTGCATTTCTATTTTCCCTATACTTTTAGTAGGCTCTAGCTATTAACTAGAATGTATGACAAAATACGTCCTGGCAGTACGTTACTGGATCGGAGAATTGGCTATGAGCTAAAAAGTCTGACCGACCCACGCCTAAAGTGTCTTTCCATCACTCTCTCTTTCCTGGTGTCCTCTGTAGGCTTTTTCGCTCTCTACTGGCCGATGATGGCAGCCTTTCTCATTGTGGCGAGCCTGTTCTCGACGTGCTGCTTTGTCTACCAATGCTATAAAAATAGCAGCCGCGGAGAGACATTTAACCACCTACTAACCGGAGCACCTCCTTTGCCCAACGAACACTCGCACATCAACCAGCAACCACCGTGCAACCCCTTTTACGGAGTGATCTAGCTCGGAGGAGAACGCCACCGATCAATGCGATCCCGTTTCTTCCGTCGTATCGAAGAAGGCACGAGTAACACGAACCACCTCGCTGTTCTCAGGGCAGTCATCACTACAGTGATGCCCCCCTGAGGTGAAACAGAAAACGATGACTCCCGCTGTGGAGGATTTTCGAATTTCGCTGTTCCACTATGGCGGCACCGATAATCAGCGGCGCTGCATTGAGGAATGCCGGCGCCTCTGGATTCGCGAGCAGGAACTGTGCGATAAAGATTTGAACTAGTTCATTATTGAATATTCGTAAGCTGGAGTTCTTCATTTTTTCATACTCTAGGGTCCATACAGACCATGTTGAAATTATTCTGTTGTTTTCAGTTCCGATGGAGTATTTAGAAAATAAATTTGTGTTCATTCTGTAGTACGTGGAAACCTGGCCAAATGTTTGAAATGGGTTGTTTAGCGGTTTGGTTTAGCAACAATGAAATTACGAATACGTGCGATAGCGATGCCTGTACGTTATTGATTGATTGATTTATTGTTCGCTTGGCATGTATACCTAAATACACCTGTCACCCTTTCATATCAGGGGCGCTTAGAGCGGCAGCATATATATTACCTACGCATCCATATAATTTATGTCTACTTCAATACCTACTGAGTATTTGCTTTCCATTGTGACAACCTCTTCTTTGTAATATCGACCAGGTCATTTCTAACATTTGGTCCTAGAGCTAGGGCCTCCGCCAGCTCCCCCCTAATGCTATACATTCTCTAATAATATGTTCGATTGACTCATTCTCTAGCCCACATGCTCGACATTATGTACTTTGCCCCTCCTTAAATTTAGCTCTATGTATTCTTGTATCCAACATCCCTGCCCTGGTATCTGCCAATAGCCCACTCGCTCTTGAATTATCGTATACCCATTCTACCCCGCCCCTTTCCCGCTTTTCCCTTCCATACATAGTTGCCAAACTTGATTTGGAGCCCATCGCCAATTTCCATTTGTCTGTATATGACTTCCATCCCGTTCAACTGAACGGCTTGTGTCTCCGGAGACGGTAAGGGAGTCGCCATGGCGGGCTCCTCGTCCTTACAGTGCACACGACCACGGCGTTGCGCGTGACGTGGCCAGCCAGCTACCCTTCATACGTACGATAGAAGAGGCAGCACGAACTTTACCTTTGCACATTACCTTCGTACGAGGCTGACGGCGGTATGCGTCCGCGATGGGATGTTATATATATATATATATTTCTTCTTGCTCATTGCAGACCTAGCACGCCATGTGCGGGAGGAGTTCAGAAACGCCGTCGTCAGGTATGCGGATGACATAGTAGTGGCCCACCGGAACCGCGGTGCCATTCGTCGAATTGTCGGCGACGTAGAAAGTTACCTTCACCGTAAGCGGCTGTAAATAAATTCGCGGAAGACGAAAACCATGAAGTTTCGCCGTAGGGGTCGATTGGCTGCAGGAGACGTAATACCCTGTTGTGGCCAACCGCTGGAGTTTGTCAACTCTTTCCCGTATTTGGGTCTGAGACTACACTATACGGGAACGACCTTTACCCAGCACATCGGCGACAGGTGTCGAACGGCTATTGCCTCTATTCACACAGAGATGAGGGACCCTCGACGACTGTCTTTGAGTGCGGCCGTGCGTCTTTTTAAGCTTAAGATTGTGCCAATGTTGAGCTACAGCCTTAGCAAGGTGTGGCGCCATCTTTCAGCGGCAAATTTTGCGCAGCTATTATAGAAAGATGCTTCACAATATATATGAAGCGGGTCCTTTGCTTACCGCGGACGGCAAGAAGCCGCTTCGTGTACCTCCTAGCGGGTTGCGGGCCGGCAGTGGAAACAATCAGAGTCAGACTGAGGTCACCTATTACAGGACCACTTCAGCAATTTTTGTTGGAGTGGCAGGGAAAAGTGACCGAGGCCTCGGCAGAGGTAGCGCAATTGGATGTGTACCTTGCCAGGAAGGTTTGGGATGGAAACTACCATGTCCACAGAAACTACATACGCATACCTCAATGTTAAAACTATTTGGCTTATTGCACATATAGTGGTGGTATCCGTGCCAGGTCTTTCGCACTGAATCGCACTTGTTCTGTGTTGATTGTAATTTTGTCTCCTTTACACTATTTTTTAGTTTCCTTGAAGCAAAACTGTAGGTTAGAAAATTCCGCCAGCTGCAAGCTTGTTCCAATAGATGCTGTTTAATGAGCGGTGCACATGCTCTAAAATCACAGTTTAGGTCAACACCTCTTACTATGTTTGTATGTATATAGGAGCAGAGTCCCTTCACAGACGCCGATGTCCTGTAAGAGGACTCTGCTCCCTTACAGGAAAGTTTGGCTGAAAAAAACAACTCGCGGTTACTTGATCTACAGATCTTTCCGGTGGGCTATAAACACATATTAAATAATAGTCGGTAAGTTCTAGCACTATGCGTCTGGTGGTGCTTTAAAACAGCTTGACATACTCCGTAGTTCCGCTTGCTCTATGCAGACGCCCAAATTTGATCTTCCTCGTCCTTTGAACTGCCAGTTCATGAAACACTTTGTGGTGGAAGTTGGGGGGTTCTAGTGAAGTCTGTTTCTCGTATAAAACAAGATGTCATATTCGCTAAATACGTTCTCCTCTACTGTACTACGATATAAGTGACTAAGAGATTCGACATTCCATAGCAGACATTTTGCTGGAACTGTCATAGGTTATTGGGGTGTGGTCTGACTGATTTGTCATTGGTATGTGTGTCTCCATTTCTCTGTGCTCATTGTGATCTTCTCCCCGCTTGCCATGTAACAACGTACGCTGTTAATGTCCTCCCCTACGCCGTACTACGCCGGATATTCTATACCGGTGTAACCGGCCGCGGTACGGGCAAGAATGAACACCCATTCTGGCCAGACTGGCAGCAGTTTAGTAATTCGTTAGTTTGCTTGCATCTATTTACCTGCACGTGATAGCTGTTGTCATATGGCTGGCTCATGTCAGCCAGCACGTCAAGTTTGTCACTTTCGTTTCTGTGTCTATATCTATTATTCGACATACACACTCTTTGATTGCGTCCGCGGAGTGTACGCAGGTCTACGCGGGTTCTAACAAGAAGCGTTCTCTAGCGGGGTCGCACGGACGATATAGTACGCCGTGTGCCTCCACGGCCCTTAACCGGGTCGTCTTTTGTTTGTACCAGTCGTATCGTGCATTAGACGTTCGCCTTCTCCAACTGTGTGCTAGAGGTGGAGGGGGTGCTGCGTCGACTATGTTTTCGTTTGTCATCAGTGTTTCGTTTGGCGTGCCCACGACGTTGGCCTGTTGGCTACCTGTTGAAATAAAACACGTTTCGCTTTAAGCGTACGTGCACGTGTTATCGTTACTGCTGTTGCTGCTGCTGATGTTTGTTGATAGTCTTATGAAATATGAACATTCGAACTATTTCAGTAGTAAGAACTAACGTTATTGTCCTAGTTCGTAGTATGTACTACGTTTCCCGTAACCGTTACGGATTGCATTTAGGGCGTTCAGTGGCGCATGAGGTCAACATTCATCAGGTATCTGCTGCAGCAAAACAGCAATATACTTGACATTCTGATGTTCTTGAACATCTGTTTCACGCTGAGCATAATGTCGTGCTGATTGATGCTTGTACTAACGACTTTAAAAGCATTAGGCGCATACAACTATGACTATGGCAGTAGTAGCCGCAGAGCCACATATTGTGGCCACCGTTCTATATGTATCGTTTTCCACTGTTCCACCTTAGATGAACGTTCCTGTTCATTTATGTTCATTTTCACCTAAATGAAGTGTTTACCTAAATGAAGCAGACAGACGACGTTTGCATGGTAAGAAGGCGTGGTGGACGACACGCTTGTCCTGACGTCAATCCCGGTGCTCGACGGGATCTCGGTGTTCGTAACATCAGGACTCTACGACAACAACATGTGTGTCAACGACAACAACCCGACATGTGTGAACGTTTCGGGGCAGACAGTGTCATCTAGTACAGTGGCAGAAGCTGCTTCAATGCATGATAATAAAATGGAGGGGGATGGCGATGCTCTGAACGATGGCGATACTGAGCGTTGGATTGCTGCTAATGTTGTAAGCCAAAGAGCGCACTGAAACATCTCTTCTCAGCTGACGACAAGCAACTTAAGAACAATTTACCAAGGCAATGGATGAGCCCTGCTTCGCTCGCACTGGTGAACTCGTTATTGTGGCTGCTGATATTGTGGATAGGGCTAATTTGGTGAGTTGAATACAACTCGCGGGTATCCCTGTCCAATCGCAAACGAGTGGCCAAGGATTCACTGTTAAGGGTAAGACTTGTGGCGTTCATCCGTCACTCAATTAGGACTTAATTGTAAACGAGCGAGTTTGAAAACCCACGGCGTGGGTCTCTTCAGAGAGCCTCATCATTCTTACAGTGCTTTAGCCAAGACCACATCCGGCCGAAATGCTCGTGGTCGTCCCCACGTTGCCGCCGTTGCGCTCTACGAAACACCTCCGTAAAGACTGCATTCAAGCCCGGAAGTGCCTGTAGACAAACAATATCTTGTTTGTAAATCCTCTGTAAGGAATCTCATTTTCTGCATTCTCCCTGGCGCGCGTTTCCAAGTCGCTTCCGTTGGACCCGCTATCGGATCCCAAACAACCTCACTGCTGGCCTACGCGACCAGCTTAAGGACGCTCAGCTGTCTGCTGTAACTTCAAATTTGGCTGATCTGCGTCCGCCCGAAACTGACTCTGCGATGACGGCGACCTGCTCTGCTGTCGCGTGCGACATCGCACCGAGTCTCCTCCAACCTCGCAATGATGTCACAACAAGACATCCGAGGGTGGGTCGATTCCCTCTGTCAGCAGTCGCGAAAGCAACGATCCAAGTCTTCCTACAAAGAAATTTGCTCTATGCAAGTTCTGCTGCAAGCACACTGGCACATGTTTTACTGCATAATGTTACTCTTGTAACATCTAAAGTCACGAGCGCATTTTAAATGATTTCCCTTTTAGCCCGGGGTTTTCGCCAACATGTCTCTGGAGCTTGCAATTTGATCAGTGAGGTCTGCTCAACCGCAAGCAGATATTCATATAAAAGACTACTGCAATCCCCAACTGCAGTATTCTGCATACCATTTCAGAAGAAGCGCGGCCGAACTCTCACATCGGCCACTACGCGAGACAATTTCAGCCGATTCCGGGAGGGAAATGCTCCGGAAGCTAACAACTCTGCGATGGTCCGTGTAGTTCAGGGAAACTCACTCGCTCTCGGCAATGTTTCCTCTGCAGCATGAGTTCTAATAATAATCTTATAGTAATACTGTACGCGTCACCGTTTGGAATACAGGCCCTGCGATAGACAAGAAAATTATCTCTACAATACACAACAGATTTTTAAAACGCGTCAGATACAGGTGCAAATTGACCCTAAAAAGATCGAATGCGATTCCATTTTACAGCTTTTAGAAGAAAACGATACCA